>CAUYQU010026030.1:0-74636 GCA_963574635.1 Cheracebus regulus
GCTAACACATCAACACAGACAATGGGTCCACGTCCTGCAGCTGCAGCTGCTGCAGCTACTCCTGCTGTCCGCACCGTTCCACAGTATAAATATGCTGCGGGAGTTCGCAATCCTCAGCAACATCTTAATGCACAGCCACAAGTTACAATGCAACAGGTATGGATTTAATGATTTCTCAATAAAAATCCCATTTCTTGGTTGAAATTAAAGATGTGAAGAAAGTAGGGCACAGTGGCTCACACCTGTAACCCCAGCACTTAGGGAGTTTGAGGCAGCAGATTGCTGCTTGAGACCAGGAGTTTGAGACTAGTCTGGGCAACATAGCAGGACCCTGTCTCCATAAAGAAAACTAGCTGGGCAAGGTGGCAAATGCTTGTAGTCCCAGTTACTAGGAAGGCTGAGGCAGGAGGATTGCTTGAGCCTGGGAGTTAGAGGCTACAGCAAGCTATAATCCCTGCGGGGTGACAGCAAGACTCTGTCTCAAAAAACAAAAAAATTTGAAGACAGCTGCATGATAAGTTTTTGAGAGCTTAGGCTATCTGGAACATCCTCCTAGGATAGTATGTAAAATGTCTTATGCTTTAGGAATTGGACAAGCAACCAGAAATCCACATCCTGAATCACTTGGGTGGTTTGAGAGCTTTCTTTGTAGTTGAAGGAAAGTTTATTTTTGGGAGATTGGGCTTACTTTTTTACTGACCCAGAGGCTAACACATGATAAAAATGTGATTCCAAAGAATACTCTGGGTAAAAAGAAAATGAAATTAATCAAAAGTGGTTATACACATTTGATCATATACGTGTTTTATATATATATAAAACAAAATTTACTTTTTTTTAGTTAATCAATTCTCCTGCCTCAGCCTCTGTCATACCTGGGAGTTTTGCCATGTTGGCCATGCTGGTGTCTCAAACTCCTGACCTCAAATGATCTGCCTGCCTTGACCTCCCAAAATGCTGGGATTATAGGCATGAGCCGCCATGCCCGGCCAAAAGCAACTTAGAAGTAGCTGTGATACATAGTACATAATAACTACTTAGGCCTCTTTCTAATCACTCACTCAACTTCCTTATCTTGTGTTTCCATGGAAGTCTACCATTTCAGCACATGTTCATTGATGATTGTATTTGCCTTTTTTTCTGTGCTTTACACTTCTCGTGTTCTCATGTTCTGTCTAGCCTGCTGTTCATGTACAAGGTCAAGAACCTTTGACTGCTTCCATGTTGGCATCTGCCCCTCCTCAAGAGCAAAAGCAAATGTTGGGTAAGTACCTTTGTCCCACCTTGCCAATTCAGAGAGACTAGAAAATACAGGAATCACTTAGGTACCCTTTGTATCTAAAATTGGCAGCTAGGTCAGTGGAATTGATGTGAATTGACATGAATTAAAGATTATGGTAGCACAGTTGGTCTGCCTAATGAAAACCACTGGAAAGCCAATAAGAAAATGTATTGTTGGTAATGAAGAGGGTAGTAAGGCATTACTCACCGTGGTGGACACCACTGCATTTTTGAGAGAAGGAATTTGAAGCAAATGAGAGGAAAACTTTTGACTTTGTCTAAACACCGATTTAACAACCTAATGGTAACATTGCTTAATTGGCAAACCAGTAATGTCAAGAGTGCCTTGTCAAAAATTGCTGCCTTGTGGCAGATTTTACCCTGTTCTTCCCATGAACACACGATACAGAAGTGTGGTTCAGTGTGGTAATTCAGTGCAGTTAAAAGATTTTTCGTTGAAGGGAATTATTGAATGTTTTGTTCCTAGGTGAACGGCTGTTTCCTCTTATTCAAGCCATGCACCCTTCTCTTGCTGGTAAAATCACTGGCATGTTGTTGGAGATTGATAATTCAGAACTTCTTCATATGCTTGAGTCTCCAGAGTCACTCCGTTCTAAGGTGATTTAAATTTATCATTTACCCAGTTGCCTCTTACATGGTTATTACATGGCTTTTTATAGGGTCTTAATTCTCCGTAACACTTACATTATGTTATATATAAGCCATGTACAATTGTAAAGTGTGCATAATAACCTATGGCTCTATATCCCATTTTATAGATAGGGAAACTGAAACAGGCTGAAAAATTTGCCAAATGCTCACACAGCTGTTAAGTGGCAGAACCTGGCTTCAAATCCAGTCAGCTCCAACAGCCATACTCTCAACTGCTGCTGCTTTCTTTAGTGGAGAAAGAGAAGTATTTTTTGAGGGTGGTGAGGACAAGGAAAGAGAAGTGCAAGAGGATGATTCTTAATTCTAGAATTCTAGTGGTGTAATGAAATTCCAAATTGAATATAGTTTAACTTAACAATACACTTTCATCTGAGGGAAGAAGCTTACCTTCGTTGGGAATTGGTGTGTCGTCAATATGAAACTCTTTATTACCATTCCTCTTCTGAGCCGATTGGTCTTCGTTTCCCCTTTTTTAGGTTGATGAAGCTGTAGCTGTACTACAAGCCCACCAAGCTAAAGAGGCTGCCCAGAAAGCCTTTAACAGTGCCACCGGTGTTCCAACTGTTTAAAGTGAGCTCTTCCCTCTGGTTTGTTGTTTTAAGCTTGTTTTCTTTGTGCTCAACATTTTGTTGAGCATATTTTGAAATGTACATAGCAAAAGATCATTTCAGTTCATTTAAATGTATTGCTAATTTTTCAAGGAAAAGTAGAGCTAACAGAGGAATTGAAGGAATTTTACCCGTTAACTGTTGGATTTTTAAAATCCCAGCACTTTCAGGGTTTTTTCTTTCTTTCTTTTTTTTTTCCCCGAGACAAGAGTCTTGCTCTGTTGCCTAGGCTGGAGGGCAACAGCGTGATCTTGGCTCACTGCAGCCTCCACCTCCTGGGTTCAGGCGATTCTCCTACCTCAGCCTCCCAGGCAGCTGGGATTACAGGCCCACGCCACCACGCCTAGCAAATTTTTGTGTTTTACTAGAGTCGAAGTTTTGCCATGTTGGCCAGGCACTCCTGACCTCAAGTGATCCACTTGCCTTGGCCTCCCAAAGTGTTAGGATTACAGGTGTGAGCCACTGTGTCTGGCCACATTTTGTGTAGTAGTATATATTAAATGGCCCGTCACGGGTTGGCTTTCATAGTGTTAATAAGTTTCCTTATTGGGTGGTGCTAAATAGTTGCCTTTGGGCCTCTACTACTGTGTTTCATTATTCCCAAGAAACTCAGTAGTGCAGCCAGGATCAAGACCAGAGATTGGCAAATCTTTTTTGTAAAGGGCCAGATAGAAATATTTTGGGCTTTGAGGACCATGTTATCTCTGAAATGATCTTGTTCAAATGTTAGTTACCATGTCAGAACAACTGTAGGCAGTATGTATACAAATGAATGAATGGTATGGCTGTATTCCAATAAAACTATAGATAGAAACAGGCAGCCACACTGGATTTGGCTAAGGGCTTTAATTTGCTACTGACAAGTGATAGTCCTGGTCTTAATTTTTTTTTTTTTTTTTAACATTTACAGATTGATCAGGGACCACGAAAAGAAACTTGTGCTTCACCGAAGAAAAATATCTAAACATCGAAAAAAATATTATGGAAAAAAAACATTGCAAAATATAAAATAAATAAAAAAAGGAAAGGAAACTTTGAACCTTACGTACCGAGCAAATGCCAGGTCTAGCAAACATAATGCTAGTCCTAGATTACTTACTGATTTAAAAACAAAACAAAAAAAAAAACAAAAAAAAATAGTAAAATATAAAAACAAATTAATGTTTTATAGACCCTGGGAAAAAGAATTTTCAGCAAAGTACAAAAATTTAAAGCATTCCTTTCTTTAATTTTGTAATTCTTTACTGTGGAATAGCTCAAAATGTCAGTTCTGTTTTCAGTAACAGAATTGAAAACTGAGCAAGGAAATGTAATTTGGATTATAAAATTCTTGCTTTAATAAAAATTCCTTAAACAGTGCACAGTTTTGCTTTTTTTCAGTCTTTGTAATTGCCATGCATAAATAGGTAATATCTTAATAGTGCTGAGCTGACATAAGAATCTTGCATGAAAAATGTACTGTTAGAGTAAGTTTAAGGTGTCTGTTGGTTTTATGTAAAAGGCACAAGACAATTCCTCTAGTTCATTTTATGAGTTAAGGTTTCCATATGGATCGAACCAATGCATATTAACAAGATGTTAACATTTCATGTACAAGACTGACACCCACCAGCTTAAGCCAGTTGATGGGCTTTTCTTTTTCGTAGGGAGGGCGGTAGAGGTGGGGATTTCCCTATTTTGTCCAGGCTGGTTTCGAATTCCTGGGCTCAAGGGATCCTTCTGCATGCGCCACCATGCCTGGCACACCCGTTTATGATTATATAGAGGTTTCTAGGCTAGGAGATTATTAAACTCTTACATGATTTAAAACAAAGACAGCTACTTTTGAAGAGGATGTAGACAATATAGGCTTTGGTATAATTTTATTATTAAAGTGTTAAAAGGATTATTTTTAAACCTTATTTTTGTAAGGTCTTTAATTTGGTAGTTCATGATTATGACTTAATTTTAGTGTAATACCCAGAGTACTCACTAAAGGTAAAGATAAAGATGAGGGGTTCTTTTAGGAGGATGGATTTAGAAGATCTAGCCTGGAGTACAGAATATCTGCATAAAACTGATAACTCAGGCAATTTACACTTTTGAGTTTTAACTTCTAACCCATTCTCTGTGGACTGCTGCCAGAGTTTCGTTTATTTATTTATTTATTTTTGATACTGAGTTGTTCTGTTGCCAGGCTGGAGTGCAGTGACGTAATCTCGGCTCACTGCAACCTCCGCCTCCTGGGTCCGCCTCCTGGGTTCAAGCAATTCTTCCACCTCAGCCTCTCCCAAGTAGCTGGGACCACAGTTGTGTGCCACCATGCCTGCCTAATTTTTCATATTTTAGTAAAGACAGGTTTTCCCCGTGTTGGCCAGGATGGTCTCGATCTCTTGACCTCATGATCTGCCCACCTTGGCCTCCCAAAGTGCTGGGATTACAGCCATGAGCCACCGCGCCCGGCCAAGTTAGCTTTCTAAATTTAAACGTGATTATCTCATTCCATGCTAAATAAGAAACAACTCTATTAACCTTTGGGATTAAATAAATCCAAACAAAACCCTAGCTTGTGACAGTGGCAGCCCTCCCTGCTGATGAGGCCTAGTGATGATTCTGTACCTAGAATGCACTTCACTGTGGCTTCGTCTTGAAAGCCAAGATAATACAGACTCCATCCTCTTATGTAGCATAGAACAGTGCATCCAGTGGGCATTGTGGTCATTTTGTATTTTGCCTGACAACAGACCTACCCTCTCGGGGGTTGATGGTTCATTACAGTTTCTTTTGAAAGATTTTCTTCATTGTGTTAAGAAGACAAGAACACCATATTTTTCAAAATCGTAATAGAAAATAGTTGATATTTTACAGGTGCACATCACCATGCCTGGCTAATTTTTGTATTTTTAGTAGAGACGGGGTTTCACCTTGTTGGCCCAACTTGTCTTGAACTCCTGACCTCAGGTGATCCACCCTCCTCAGTCTCTCAAAGTGTTAGGATTACAGGTGTGAGCTGCAGCACCCAGCCCATGGGGATTTCATAGACGTAACTGCCATGAGTAAAAAGAATTGACTGTAGTTAATATGTGGTAAATAACATAGTTCATAATCCACAATGGTTTGTTTGAAACTACCCAGCTTCATAGCAGGATTTGAGATGCAAAGCAGAATAAGACAACTGACATTTTTTGGGCTACCTTATATCTTGTTTATTTTTTTTTGAGATGGAATCTCACTCTGTCGCCTAGGCTGGAGTGCAATGGCATGATCACAGCTCACTGCAACCTTTGCCTCCCGGATTCAAGTGATTGTCCTGCCTCAGCCTCCTGAGTAGCTGGGTTTACAGGTGCCTGCCACCATGCCTGGCTAATTTTTGAATTTTTAGTAGAGATGGGCTTTCACCATGTTGGCTAGGTTGGTCTTGAACTCCTGACCTCAGGTGATCCACCCGCCTTGGCCTCTTAAAGTGCTAGGATTACAGGTGTGAGTCACTGTACCTGGCCCCATATATCATTTAAAGGATGTATATAACTGCATCATTTTGACAGTTTTGATACAAACTAATAGGTGACATTTTTCTATGGATACTAGATGTATAATAGTTAATTGGAAACATCTAGATTCTTTTCTCTGTTTTAACAGGTATGCTAAGATGTGCATAGATGAAATAAGCTCAAGTAATATGACTTGTTAATAGTATGCTATCTTTGGTTATGTGAGAGATGTTATGGAGAGTACTTTGAAAATTGCTTATTCTTTTGGTTTGAAATCATCTCAGATTATTCATTTAAAGCAAGTATATGACTTTGGTTTTTTTTTGTTTGTTTTTTTTTTTTGTTTGTTTTTGAGACAGGGTCTCGCTTTTTTACCCAGGCTGGAGTGCAGTGGTGAGATCTCAGTGCAACTTCCACCTCCTGGGTTCAAGCGATTCTCATGTCAGCCTCCTGAGTAGATGGGATTACCGGCGCACACCACTACATCTGGCTTTTTTTTTTTTTTTTTTTTTTTTTTTTTTTTGAGATGGAGTCTCAGGCTGTTGCCCAGGCTGGAGTGCAATGGCACTGTCTTCACTGCAACCTCTGCCTCCCACGTGCAAGCAATTCTGCCTCAGCCTCCTGAGCAGCTGGGATTATAGGTGTATACCACCACGCCTGACTAATTTTTGTAGTTTTAGTAGAAACGGATTCATCATGTTGGTCAGTCTGGTCTCAAACTCTTGACCTCATGATCTGCCTGCCTTGGCCTCCCAAAATGCTGGGATTACAGGCATTAGCCACCGCACCTGGCCTAATGTTTGTATTTATAGTAGGTACAGAGTTTCACCGTGTTGGCCAGGCTGGTCTTGAACTCCTGATCGCAAGTGATCTCCCCACCTCAGCCTCTCAAAGTATTGGGACTACAGGTGTGAGCCACTGCACCTGGCCAAAAGCAAGTATATAACTTTGAAGAGAATCTGGATACTTAGGTGTAATGAGTGCACTAGACAAGTTCTCACAGAAGCAAAGTAAAATGCTAAGTCTGAGTTGGAAGCACCGTGGGTGGAGCACCGTGGGTGGAGCTTAATAAAACTCTTAAGTTTGAGTTGGAAGCACCGTGGGTGGAGTATCATAACTGGACTGCCTAACACTGTCCAGTTATGATAGTTTGCTGCATGGCTGTCTGCTAGGAGCCCTAACCAGTCATGGGGACATCTTTGAGTAAACCAGTCAGGGCAGACACACCTTTCGACAATGCTAATGCTACACTGACGAATTTTTTAAAATTATTTGTATTATAGAGACAGGGTCTCTGTTGCCCAGGCTGGAGTGCAGTGACAAAATTGTCTGCACCCTCCAATTCCTGGGCTCAAGAGATCCTCCCACATCAGCCTCCCAAATAGCTGAGACTACAGGCACTCACCACCTCACCTAGCTCATTTTTTTTGTTTGTAGAGATGGGGATCTTGCTATGTTGCCCAGGCTGGTCTCAAACTCCTGGTCTCCTGAAGTGCTGGGATTACAGGTGTGAGCCACTGCCCCCAGTCCTGCATTGATGATTTTTTTTTTTTTTTTTTTTTTGAGACAGGGTCTTGCTCTGTCATCCAGGCTGGAGTGCAGTGGCAAGATCACAGCTCACTGCAGCCTCAACCTTCTGGGCTCAAGCGATCCTCTCATCTAGCCTCCTGAGTAGCTGAGACAGTAGGTAGATGCCACCACATCTGGTTAATTTTTTTTATTTTTTTTAGAAATGGGGTTTCACTATGTTGCCCAGGCTAGTCTTGAACTCCTGGTCTCAAGTGATTCTCCTGCCTTGGCCTCCCAGTGTGCTGGGCTTATAGGTGTGAGCCATCGTGCCTGGCAATGAATTATTTCTTTCCCTTTTTCTAAGCCTCATATTGACTCTCCCCTTCAGTAAATATAACCTGTCTTCTAATAAATTAGATTTAAGGGTTTTTCAGTTACCACTTTCTACAACACTCAAATCACTTTGATACATCTCCTGTGGCTTTATCTTCTCAACCACCTAATTTTACCTGCTAGGGAGATAAATGGCAGAATTGCAGGATAACCTGTATTTATTCGTTTTTCATTTTTTGAGACAAAGTCTTACTCTGTCACCCAGGCTGGAGGGCAGTGGTGTGATCTCGGCTCACTGCAACCTCTGCCTCCCAGGTTCAAGTGATTCTCCTGCCTCAGCCTCCAGAGTAGCTGGGACTAAAGGCGCATGCCACCACACCTGGCTAATTTTTGTATTTTTAACAGAGATGGGGTTTTGCCATGTTGGCCAGGCTGGTCTCAACTCCTGACCTCAGGTGATCCACCTGCCTCAGCCTCCCAAAGTGCTGGGATTACAGGTGTGAGCTGCCACGCCCAGCCAGGATAACCTAATTTTTAAATTTTTGGTAGTAGTCTTTTATTTGACCCTTACAATCACGGCAAGTTTGCAAAAGATTGTATTATCTAAAAAGGCAGAAAAACATGCAATTTACTTTGTTACTGACAGTCTCCCCAGAAAAGGAAACAACATGGGCTTTTCGTTAGCTCTGATGTTCTTTCTGTAGAGAAAAAGCTCTACATGTTGGAAGTCAAGAATATTTGTACTTTTCAGAAAGTTCCCACAAGATACATAATCATTGATAAGGCATACATGAGCAGCTGGATTTATGGTTAGTTATGTTTTTTTTTTTTTCTGTACCCCACCCCAAGTAAAAAAAAAATTTGTGGTAGGTGGCATATTTATTTTGAATTGCCAGGTAAATGGCCAGCCTGACATTCAAAAGTATTTTATCAACCCCTAAATGTTAATATTTCCCAAACTATTTAAATCAGTAGAAGAGATTTTTACTATTTTCTTAAGCATTAAACAGTTATGATATAAAATGGATCAAATGCCAGATTGTATGCTAAACATGTCCTTGAAATTTCTAACTTAATATTTTTAACATTTTTTACAAACAAATCATTTATAAATATGGGTGAGAATTCTTTACAAATCCAATTGTGATGCACTGATAATTTGGTGTCACTGCAGTTGTGACCAACAATGAAAATTGTAAAATAATTGCCTGAGGAACCAAGTTCATGTGCACTAAAAAAAGAAACAGGGATTCTTAGAAGATTCTTCGAAGTACAGAGCAGTGATTTTTTTGGAGACAGAGTCTTGCTCTGTTGCCCAGATTGGAGTGCAGCGGTGCAATCTCGGCTCACTACAACCTCTGTCTCCTGGATTCAATTGATTTTCCTGCCTCAGCCTCTCGAGTAGTTGGGACTACAGTCACCTGCCATCATGCGCAGCTAATTGTTGTATTTAGTAGAGATGAGGTTTCCACCATGTTGCCCAGAGTAGTCTTGAATTCCTGAGCTCAGTCAGTCTTCCTGCCTCGGCCTCCCAAAGTGCTAGGATGACAGGTGTGAGCCACCATGCCTGGCTGATATACCTGTTTTTTGATGGACATTTTTTAAAGAATTTTCCAGAGCCAACTGAGAATTAACATTTGTAACTTCTAATATTGAGCATACGTACATGTTTACTTACCAAACTCTTAACCTGCACTATCTTATTTAATTCTTATAACCACCCTATGAGATTGGTTCAGTAATATATTCCCGTTTTACAGATGAGGAAACTGAAACATCAAACTGAAGTGTTACTTGTCCAAAGTCATATAGTAAGTGGTGGTGGAGCTGGGATTTAAATCCAAGCTTACATACAGATTCTAGAGTTCTTGCTCTTAGGCTTGGCATAAACTGCCTATAAACTATAAAAAAGTAAAACTCCATAAAATCTCAGATACTTGGACAACCTTCAGTCTGAGAAAAGGGGAGTGGAGAGACACAGCAAATTTTTATGTTTATTAAAACGTGCAATATAAACAAATTTTTTTTTTAACAGAATCTCACTGTGTCACCTAAGCTGGAGTGCAGTGGTTTGATGTCAGCTCACTGCAGCCTCCAGCTCCTGGGTTCAACTGATTCTCTTGCCTCAGCCTCCCAAGTACCTGGGATACAGGTGCACGTCACCACGCCTAGCTAGTGTTTGTATTTTTAGTAGAGACAGGGTTTTGCCATGTTGCTCAGGCTAACCTTGAACCGCTGACCTCAAGTGATCTGCCCGTCTCAGCCTCCCAATGTGCAAAGATGCTTTTTTCTTGTCACATTTTAAGGCAGCGAAAAGGAATGAGAAAGTCATTGTTTAGAAGAAAAGAAATCCTAGTAATGGGCTGAAAAAGAAGAATAAAGGAATCCTAGTAATGGATTGTCTTGAAAAAGAAGAATAAAGAAAGTTAAAAAACAAATCGAATAAAAGGAGATCACTGGGTGCGGCGGCTCACACCTGTAATCCCAGCACTTTGGGAGGCTGAGGTGGGCGGTCATGAGGTCAAAAGATCAACACCGTTCTGGCCAATGTGGTGAAACCCGTCTCTACTAAAAATACATAAATTAGCTGGGCGTGATGGCACACGCCTGTAGTCCCAGCTACTTGGGAAACTGAGGCAGGAGAATTGCTTGAACTTGTGAGGCAGAGGTTGCAGTGAGCCAAAATCGTGCCACTGAACTCCAGCCTGGCCACAGAGTGAGACTCCATCTCCAAAAAACGAATAAAAGGAGATCTTTAACCGTGCTGGCTATAAAAATCTAAATCAGGATCCTTTTCTTCCCTTGAGCATCTTTGAATGCCTGGGAGTATCAGACATTCCTTTAGTGGCCTTGTGATCCTTTTGCTGAGCTTGTTCATATTCCTGTTCTAGGTTCTCTTGGAATAGGTAAATAGACTTAACAAAAACCTTGTAATTACCATGACTTTTTAATAGAACATGCAGAATTCATGTTCTTACCTTGTATTGCACTTCTGTGCCAATTAGGAAGATGTCTCAACCTTTTCTCAACAGTTATTAAGAAATATGTTGAATAAAACACCAATTACTACGGCTAAAGAAGAACTTTCCAACAAATTGGAAATGTTTTCTTTCAGATAAGTAACACAGACTGCCAGTTAAGTAGCAAAGATTCATCTAGAACTCTTGGCTCTCTGACTTGAGGGTCTGCGCTATTGTTTAATTTTGCTTTTATTTCTCCTGCTGTTTATGCAGACAAGAATGTTTTATATTTTCTTTATTAGTTATAATAATGGATAACTTTTCAAAGATTTTTTACTGTCATTTAAACTTAGCTTTCATCTAATCTCAGATGGAGATGACATACATGTTTTGCATCATGCGAGTAAACATTGATCCTGTTCCAGCTCTTCCCTTGAAGAAACAAACCAGTGGACTTGGAGAGGTGGTGTTATTTATCATGTGTGAAGGAGCCAGAAGACATCTAGTATACCATAAATAAGCTGCCCTCAAAGAATTTCCTTCTCATTACATCTTCGATACATGGCAATTTGGGAACATCACCCCTTGCCTTGCTTTGGGTTTTTAAAAAAATTATTCTTTGTTTTTACTACAACCAGATTTCATGTATAAATTTTATTTAGTATTTTAATGGAGGTATCATTTATATACAGTTGATACAGTTTTATGATTTTTCACCAATGTTTATTTTATTTATTATTTTCTGAGATGGAGTTTTGCTCTTGTCACCCAGGCTGGGGTGCAGTGGTGTGATCTTGGCTCGCTGCAACCTCCACCTCCCAGGTTCAAGTGGTTCTCCTGCCTCAGCCTCCCAAGTGGCTGGGATTACAGGTGTCCGCCACCATGCCTGGCTAATTTTTTGCATTTTTAGTAGAGATGGGTTTTCGCCATGTTGAACAGGCTGATCTCAAACTCCTGGCCTCAGGTGACCCACCCATCTCAGCCTCCCAAAATGCTGAGATTACAGGAGTGAGCCACCGCACCTGGCTTATTTTATTTTATTTTACTTTTTAGACGGAGTCTTGCTTTGTCACCCAGTCTGGAGTGCAATGGCACAATCTCAGCTCACTGCATCCTCTGCCTCCCGGGTTGAAGTGATTCTGCCTCAGCTCTGAGAGTAGTTGGGATTACAGGCATGCGCCACCACCCCCGCTAATTTTTGTATTTTTAGTAGAGACAGGTTTCACCACGTTGGCCAGGATGGTCTCAAACTCCTGACCTCAGGTGATCCGCCCACCTTGGCCTCCCAAAGTGCTGGGATTACAGGCGTGAGCCACCGCACCTGGCCCTGACCAATGTTTATGTGCTGTAATTACTCATATAAAAATATAGAACATTTCCAGCACCTCAGAGGGCTCCCTTGTGCTCCGACTCAATATTTGATCCCTTCCCCAAAGATAGACATTCTTCCTACCTCCTACATTTGTTTTAGCTGATTTGAATTTTATATAAATAAATTCACACATAGGGACTTGTGCTTGTCTGCTTTTGTCCCACATCATGTCTGTGAGATTTTTTTTTTTTTTTGAGACAGCATCTCAGTGTGTCGCCAGGCGCCAGGCTGGAGTGCAGTGGCGCGACCTCGGCTCACTGCAACCTCCGCCTCCTGGGTTCAAGCAATTCTCCTGCCTCAGCCTCCCAAGTAGCTGGGACTACAGGCACGCGCCACCATGCCCAGCGAATTTTTGTATTTTTTTAGTAGAGATGGGGTTTCACCATATTGGCCAAGATGGTCTTGATCTCTTGACCTTGTGGTCCGCCCGCCTCGGCCTCCCAGAGGAGATTTCTTCGTGTTGTATGTAGCAGTAGTTAGCTCCTATGTTGCCATATAGTCCTCCATGTATGAATATACCAAATTTATTCCTTCTATTGATGATGGAAACTTGAGTTTTTAGTTCTTGGCTGTTAGACAAAAAGCAAGCTTGTGACTAGGTCTCTGAATCACAAGACAGCAAGCAGGATATTATGTGCTGCAGTGATAATGGCTCTGCTAAGGCCACCAGCGAACTTCAACTTGATTTATTGCATTGAAGCAAGGCCAAAAACTCCAGAGACAATATAACATTGATAATTGCAGGACAATCAATGTTTTCATATTGATTCTCAAACAAGGAAAATGTCTTCAAAGCCTCTGCAAAATCTGAGCGCAAGTCTTAAAATGTGAATAATTACTCTTCTCATAAAATGAAATGTCTTGAAATGTATGCTATTACTACTACTTTGTGACTTTAAAACAAACCTACATATACCTTCCTTTCTCTTAATTCACCTTTTCTCAAATGTTAGGAAGGCTTTTTGCTATTTAAAGAAGAAAGAGACTACAACGGTAATGACAACTACAGATAAAAACAATGGCGATGATTCAGGGATTTGCACTGATACCTAACCCTGATGTTTGGATCCCAGATGAGGTGACTCCAGCAACTTGGAAAAAGGTCTGCTATCTGAGCACTTAAGAGTAGGGGTGTGACAGGGTATTCTCTCTCGTTTTACCGTTTGGCACATTCAGTAAGTACTTGAATGAACATGAGATACCACTTTTCTTCAGGTTATGAATTTCTGAAATTAGAAACTGATTACTTGAGACATGGCATACTTTTGTTTTTCACTTTTCAAAATAATTCAAACAAAATTGCAAGAATAAAATTAAGAATTTTCATTTATCCTTTACCCAAATTTACCAATGTTTAACATTTTGCCACATATACCTTTTTCATTCCCTTCATATATATATATTTATTTCCTGAACCATTTTAGAATAGGCCACATGTAACATTCCCTTTACCTCATACTACTTTTAAAAATTCTTTTAAAATACATATATATTTAGAGATGGGGGCAGGGGGCCTTCTCGCTATATTGTCCAGGCTGGTCTTGAACTCCTGGGCTCAAACAATTCTCCCACCTCAGCCTCCCAAAGTGTTAGGATTACAGGCGTGAGCCACTGCACCCGGCCCCTCTTCCTTCTTATTTGTGTATTTCCTGAGAACAAAGATATTCTGTTATATAACTATAGATCAATTATTAGATTCAGGGATTTAACGTTGAGAAAATCTTGTCTTATATCTCAACTTTTTCCATTGCTCTGATAATGTTCATGGAACTTTTTTCCCTTCAGTCCAGGATCATGTTTTGCATTTTGTTTTGTTTTGTTTTCTTTAATCTACAACTGTTCCTCAGCCTTTTATTAGCTTTCATGAAATCGATCCATATTTTACAAATGTTCTTCAATTTGAGTTGTTCCCAACCCAATAATGTTGTATCTTTTCCAGTGTATCACATCCAGAGGCACACTTTGTTCCTGTTTCTCACTGGTGGTCATTTTGATCAAGGTGTTGTCTGTTTTCTCCACTGTAGAGTTACTATTTTACCTTTTGTAACTAATTAGTTTCAAAGTGGAGAGACACTTTGAAACTATATAAATATTCTACTCCTCATCAAACTTTCCCCCTAGATTTAGCATTCATGAATTATTCTTATTTGTATCGACCATTACGAGGATGGTTGAGAATGGTGATTTTCCAGTTTCACAACTGTCTTCACACGTATCCATTGGTATAAGGAAGGGCGCCTCCCCACACTTACTGACTGATTATCGGTATGACCTGAAGAATTCCTGTTTTATAGTCAGGGTTATAATCCACTGTATTCTTAGTTTAGCGCTCACATTTTGTCAGGCTTGGCCAGAAGGAGCCCATTCAGATTGGGTCCTGTGTGCATTTAAAAATCTCTCCTCATGTTTTGAACGCTGTCACTTCTTGGCTTAACAAGATATTTGAGGTTTATTTTGTACTTTCCTTACCCCAGCCCTGGGACCAGACATTCCTGTAAGGAGTAAAAACCAAGGTCAAGGCATTAAGTGTGCTCATTACAATTGATTTGACATTGCTTCTAAGCTCTTTCAGAGTTAGGAAATATAAGAGTTCATGCTGATAAGTCTCAAACCAACCTCCAAAATGTTCTCTTCTTTTTCCTCCTCCTCCTCCTCCTCCCCCTCCCTCTCCCCCTCCCCTTTCTCCTCCTCCTTCCTTCTTTCTTCTTCCTTCCTCCTCCTTTTTCTCTTCCTCTTCCTCTTCTTCTCTTTTTTTTGAGACAGTCTTGCTCTGTCACCTAGGCTGGAGTGCAATGGTGCAATCTAGGCTCACTGCAACCTCCATCTCCTGGGTTCAAGTGATTCTCTCACCTTTGCCTCCCAAGTAGCTGGGACTACAGGCACATGCCACCACACCTGGCTAATTTTTGTTTTTATTTATTTATTTGAGACAGAGTTTTGCTCTTGTTGCCCAGGCTGGAGTGCAATGGTGCAATCTCAGCTCACTGCAACCTCTGCCTCCTGGGTTCAAGCAATTCTCCTGCCTCAGCCTCCCAAGTAGCTGGGATTACAGTCATGCGCCACCATACCTGGCTAATTTTGTATTTTTAGTAGAGATGGGGTTTCTCCATGCTGGTTAGGCTGGTCTCGAACTTCTGACCTCAGTGTTTTGCCTGCCTCGGCCTCCCAAAGTGCTGAGATTACAGGCAGGAGCCACTGCGCCTGGCCAATTTTTGTATTTTTAGTGGAGATGGCTTTCACCATGTTAGCCAGGATGGTCTTGAACTCCTGACCTCAAATGATCTGTCCACCCCAGTCTCTCAAAGTGCTGGGATTACAGGCATGAGCCACTGTGCCCAGCGCAAAATGTTCTCTTCTTTCCTCCATTCCATATTTGTATCTCCTTTCTTCACAGTAAGAACTGTGGCTCCCAATACATTTACTCAAACTAACACTAACACATACATTAGTTTCGTAGTTGCTGCACTTAGACCTCTACAAAACCTAACACTACAAAGAGTTCAAAACTTGTTTGCATGTGGACTGAGCATGTTTAAATGTTATTAGTGTTAGTTTCCACCTGCTCTGTCCCCCCTAGAGTAGTTATGACATTTATTTGTAATATAGTCTGGTTTCTTTTGCTTTTTTTTTTTAATCTCCATCTCATTAGTTTAATTTTTAAAATATGTAAAATATTTAAAAGTTTATTGTTGAAATTTTTTCTTTCGATAAATTCCTAGAAATGGGATTGCTGGGTGGAAGGATAAATGCCTATGTAGTTTTCTTAGATATGGCCAGATTCCCTTCCATACATTTCTGCATTTCCCCAACTGTATGAGACAGTGTCCATCAACAGCACGTATTGTTTGTGAATTGATGCCACTCTGATGACTGAGAAAAGGTAGCTCAGTGTACTTTTGTCTTTTTTTTCTTTGAGATGGAGTCTCACTCTGTTGCCAGGCTGGAGTGCAGTGGCGTGATCTTGGCTCACTGCAATCTCTGCCTCCCGGGTTCAAGCCATTCTCCTGCCTCAGCCTACAGGCACGCGCCACCACGCTCAGATAATTTTTGTATTTTTTAGTAGAGATGGGGTTCCACCATGTTGGCCAGGATGGTCTTGATCTCCTGACCTTGTGATTTGCCCGCCTCAGCCTCCCAAAGTGCTGGGATTACAGGGATGAACCACCGTGCCCGGCCTCTTTTTTCTTTTTCTTTTCTTTTCTATTTTCTTTTGTTTTGTTTTTGTTTTTGAGATAGGGTCTCTCTTTGTTATGCAGGCTAGAGTGCAGTGGGTGGAACATGGCTCGCTGCAGCCTTAACATTAACATCCTGGGCTCAAGCCATCCTCCCACCCCAGCCTCCCGAGTAACTGAGACCACAGGTGTGGCTCACGCATGGACACACACACACACACACACACACACACACACACACACACACACACACGTAGACCATTTTTATATCTTTTTGAATTGTCTACTCATGACTTTTGGCCATTTTTCTATTGGGTTTTTGGTCTTTTTGTCCTCAATTTTAAAGACAGTTTTATGTGCTGTATTAGGGATATTAACCATTTGTCTGTGATGTATGACAGGAATACTTTCTCCTAATTTGTATTTTGTCTTTTAACTTTGTTTACAGTGATTTTTTTGTCATGCAAAAGATTTTTTTTTATGTAGTCAAATTTATGAATCTTTTATTTCATTTAGATTTCGAGTTATAATGAGAAAGACTTTTCCTACACTCATTTTATGGAGAAATTTGTCCACATTTTCTTCTACTAATTTTAGTTTCATTTATTATGTTTAGATCTCTGGTCTATTTGGAGTTTATGCTTGTGTGAAAAGATCGTGTGAAGAATGGATCTAATTTTATCTTTTCCCAAATGGCTGTCCACTTTTTGTTTGTTTTTCTTTCTCTTTCCCCGCCCCCCCCAGCTGAAAAGATTTGGCATGTTCAATTGTTTTAGTATCATTTATTTAAAAGCCCACCTTTTCCCCGATAACTTGTGGTACCATCTTTATCATACACTAAATTTCTATTTGTAGTTGCATCTATTTCTGGGCTTTCTGTTCTGTTCTATCATGTCTGTTCATGCTCCACAACCATACTCTTCATCATACCAGCTTCATAATGTGGTTTCATATCTTATAGGACTGGTATCTCCTCAGAGCCCTCCTTCTTAGTTTTCCTAGCTATCCTTGCATATTTTTTTACATGATCATTTCAATTTATCTCCAGAAAAAAAACTTTTTGAGAATTATATTCGGATCACATTAAACTTATATATTGACTTAGAATCAAAATCTTTTTTTTTTTTTCTTTTTGAGACAGAGCCTTGCTCTGTCGCCCAGGCTGGAGTGCAGTGATATATGATCTCAGCTCACTGCAGCCCTCCACCTCCCAGGTTCAAGCAATTCTCATGCCTCAGCCTCCCAAGTAGCTTGGACTACAGGCTTGTGGGCCACCATGCCCAACTAATTTTTGTATTTTTAACAGAGATGGGGTTTCACCATGGTGGCTAGGCTGGTCTTGAACTGCTGATCTCAAGTGATCCTCCCACCTCATCCTCCCTCCCAAAGTGCTGGGATTATAGGAGGGCGCCACTGCCCCTGGCCTATAATTGAAATCTTAATGAAGCTGAGATATCCTAGGCAAGAATAGATGTCTTTCTTTTTGCTCAAGTTCACTTTCAGGTCTTTTAAGAGTATTTCATAGTTTCATTCATATAGGTTTTGAACATTTCTTATTAAGTTTTATTCCTAACTATCTTAGCTTTTTGTTGCTCTTGTAAATGGGGCTTCTTCTTCCACCATTATATATCCCAACTGGTTATTACTTGTGTATATGCAATTGATTTTTGTATGTTAATTTTTAATCTGCTACATTGATTTTTTAAAAATTGAGTTTATTTTATCATTTTTTCCTAGAATCTCGGGTATGCTGTCGTGTCATATGCAAATAGAGATAATTTCACTTTTTCTTTACTCCTAATTTATATGCCTTTGCTTCATCTAAGTGTATTGGTCAAATACCTCTTGTGTAAATAGTAGTTGGCCAGGGCCAGGTCCGGTGGCTTACGCCTGTAATCCCAATACTCTGGGAGGCTGAGGCAGGTGGACCTTCTCAGGTCAGGAGTTCGAGACCAGCCTGATCAACATGGTGAAACCCCGTCTCTACTAAAAATACAAAACTTATTTGGGCAAGGTGGCAGGCACCTGTATTTCAGCTACTAGGGAGGCTGAGGCAGGAGAATTGCTTGAACCTGGGAGGTGGAGGTTGCAGTGAGCTGAGATCACGCCACTGCACTCAGCCTAAGTGACAAGAGAGAAACTCCATCTCAAAAAAAAAAAAAAAAAAAGAGTGGAGACATTAGAATTTTTGTCTTGTTTTTGACCTTAGTCAAAATGTCTCTAGTGTTCACTGTTATGTAAGATGCTAGCTTTAGGATGAAGATATATATATCCACATACCTCCACACACACAAACACACACACACACACACAAACACACACACACGTACGTAATTTAGATAGGATACTTGTACATATAAGTATATGTACCAATGTATATATTTTAAAGTAAGATATATGTGTATGTATGTGCATATATGCATATCCATTATGAATTGTGTCTTTTAGCATTAAACATGTCCTTTGACACATTTAATACTTTATTGCTAGATATGCAATGTTATGTTTTCCTTTATGTGGTACATCTTCTTTCCTATGTTTCCTTTTGGTATTTAGGAAAGGTTGCATTTTTGTTCTAATTATGTTATTTTTATTTTTTTGAGATGGAGTCTCACTCTGTTGTCTGGGCTGGAGTGCAGTGGTGTGATCACTGCTCACTTCAGTGTCAAACTTGCAGGATCAAGTGATCCTTCCACTTCAGTCTCCTAAGTAGCTGAGACAAGCACGAATCACCATGCTTGACTAATTTATTTTTTATGTTTTGTAGAGATGAGGGCTCACTATGTTGTCCAGACTGGTCTTGAACTTTGAGGCTCAAGCGATTCTCCTGCTTCAACTTCCCAAAGTGCCAGGATTAGAAGCATGAACTATCGAGCCCAGCCCACTTTTTTTTTTTTTTTTCCTGAGACGGAGTCTTGCTCTGTCATCCAGGCTAGAGTGCAGTGGCACAATCTCGGCTCACTGCAACCTCCACCTCCTGGGTTGAAGCAATTCTGCCTCAGCCTCCCAAGTACCTGAGATTGCAGGCACCCACCATCTCACCCAGCTAATTTTTGTATTTTTAGTAGAGACAGGGTTTCACCTTGTTGGTCAGGCTGGTCTCAAACTCCTGACCCCATGATCTGCCCACCTTGGCCTTCCAAAGTGCTGGGATTATAGGTGTGAGCCACCACGCCCAGCACCCCCCCCCTTTTTTTTTTAACTAAACGTTTTATTATCTGATCCATCAATTTTTTAATGGTATCAGATATCTAACACTCAATCCAACACTCAATGCTCTTATTCTGCTTTCCCTTCTCTTTCCTCTCTCTCTCTTCTCCTTTCAATATTTTTGTTGTTTTGCCCTTTTCTCTTTTTATTTTGGAAACTTGCAAATATGTGTACATAAGTATAGAAAGTAATGTAATAAAGCGAGTGTTCCTATCACCTGCTTTCAACAGCTCTCAACATTTGTTTCATTTTCTTTCATTTACATTCCTGCAATCTACATGTCCCTAGATTATTCTGAAGCACATTTTAAACCTCATATCATCTTATCTGTAACTATTTCAGAGTATGTATAAAAGATAAAGCCTCTTTTAAAATTATTGCCACAATGCCATCATCCCAGTTAAAATAAATGAATAATAATTCCTTTTCTCTCTCTCTCTTTTTTTCCTTTTTTAAGACAGAGCCTCACTCTGTTGCCCAGGCTGGAGTGCAATGGCATGATCTCGGCTCACTGCAACCTCCGTCTCCTAGGTTTGAGTGATTCTCATGCCTCAGCCTCCCAAGTAGCTGGGACTACAGGCATGTGCTGCCATGGCTGGGTAATTTTTGTATTTTTAGTAGAGACGGGGTTTCACCATGTTGGCCAGGAGTCTCGAACTCCTGACCTCATGGGATCTGCCCGCCTTGGCCTCCTGAAGTGTTGGGATTATAGGCGTGAGCCACCGCGCCTGACCAAGAATAACTTAATATAAAATATCCAGTCAGTGTTCATACATCTCCAGTTGTTTTGTAATTTTTTTACATGTTGTTTGTCTGAATTAGGATTTAAATAAGTTCTACTTACTGGTATTGGTCAACATATCTCTGAAGCCTCTTTTAATTTAAAGTTTCCTGCTACTGATGACTAGGGATTCTGGGCACTTTTTTTCTTGCATATTGGCCATTCATATCTCTTATGAAGTGTCTGTTCAAGACTTTTGCCCAATTATTTTTAATTGGGTTTTTGTCTCCTTATTGCTGAGATGTAGAATTTCTTTACATGTTCTTAATACAAGTCCTTTGTCACATACATTTGTCTTGGATAGAATCTCCCATTCTATATGTCTAATAGACAGCTTGTCTATTCATTCTCTTCATGGCATCTTTTGATGAGCAGAAGGTTTTATTTAATTTGGATAAAATCCAATGTATCAATTTTTATATGGTTCATGCTATGTATGTCCTCCCTTGGTATATTCAGTAATATAGAAGTATTATAGTTAATTTTTTTTTTTTTTTTGAGAAGAAGTCTCACTCTGTTGCCCAGGCTGGAGTGCAGTGGCATGATTTTGGCTCACTACAACCTCCACCTCCCAGGTTCAGGCAATTCTCCTGCCTCAGCCTCCCCTGTAGCTGGGATTACAGGCATGGGTCACTGAGCCCAGCTGATTTTTGTATTTTTAGTAGAGACAGGGTTTCACCATGTTGGCCAGGCTGATCTCAAGCTCCTGGCCTCCAGTGATCCACCTGCCCTGGCCTCCCAAAGTGCATGAGCCACCACCCCCAGTTGTATTATACTTAATATTTGAAGTATATTTTATTATACTTATACTATATTTATACATTATACTTAATTATTCTATAATTTATTATATTATTAAGTATATTAATGTTTTAAATTCTAACAATTTAAAATAATATTTTTAATTGTTTGGAGATGAGGTATGAACAGCACAACATTAGAGGCTAACCCAGTTACAGCATATTTTTTAAAGGTGTTTTCATTGTTTTGTCCTTGCTCTTATTTTAAAAATAACAGCTCCTCTTAAAAACTAACTCAGAATTCAGCAGAAAGTAAAAGTCCTTCATCATTGAGATTTGTTGGGGGGTGAGATGGGGAGTTAGGTCTGAAGTGAAACTTAAGTCCTCTGCATCCTAAAGAATGATTTTACATTTTTAAACAAATCAGAACAATCATATTCACATCCAATCCTCCAAATCCCCTGCAACAGAGTAGCAGAATCAAAATGTCTCACTTTGGTGCTAAGATTTTTTTATAAATGGAATTTAATTTTTTAATTTGAAACAATGACAAAGACTACAAAAAATGTGGAAACACAGTACAAAAAATTGTTTTCTAAACCATTTGAGGGTTGCTAACCTGAGGCATCATACCCAAATATATATTTATTTCCTAGAAACAAGGCCGTTCTCCTCCATAACCATGATACTGCCACGCAAACCATCACCACTGTCAAATCCTCACGCCTCACTCAAGTTCCTTGATCGCTTCAATAATGTCCTCCATAGCAAAAGGAGCCAGTTCAAAATCGGGAGTTATTTCAGTGCCATGCCTAAAACGTAAGAATTGCTCATTCAGGTTGGACCAGTTCTTCAGTCTGTCATTGATTTTCACGAGCTTGACACTTTTGAACATTATAGACCGGTTATTCTATAAAATGTCTTTCAATCTGGGTTTGTCTGTTACCTCCTTATTATTAGATTGAAATGCTACATTTTTGGTGGAAATATCACAGAACTGACATTTCATTCTTCTCATTACGTCAGGTAGCCCATGATTCTATTTTATCCCATTACCAATGGCATTCATTTTGAGCATTTGATTAAGTTGTTATCTTAATCAAAGATATTTTCTTGGCCAGGTACAGTGGCACATGCCTGTAATCCCAGCTTTGGGAGGCTGAGGAGGGTGGATCATGAGATCAGGAGTTCAAGACCAGCCTGGCCAACAAGGTGAAACCTCGTCTCTAGTAAAAAAAAAAAAAAAAGAAAGAAAAAAAAATTAGCTGGGAGTGGTGGCGGGTGCCTGTAATTCCAGCTACTTGGGAGGCTGAGGCAGAGAACTGCTTGAACCCAGGAGACAGAGGTTGCAGTGAGCTAAGACTGTGCCACTGTACTCTAGCCTGGGAGACAGAGTGAGACTCTATCTCAAAAAAAAAAAAAAAGAGAGATTATAGCAAAAAGTTGCTATTTTTCTCTTTCTAATTATTATGTTGTAGGGAGATATTTTGAAAGTATGTAAATGTCTGATTGCCCATCAAACATTCCATTTGTTCATTGATTTATTTATATCTGTATGAGTTTATGGTTTCTTATTTTATTCAATGAGTTGTAATCTGTCACTATCATTATTTAAAAATTTTTCTTTTTTCATTGGCAGGAAACAATGACTATCATTATTAATTTTAGTGCTCAGATTGTCCCTAATGTGACTAGTGGCAGCACCTTCAAGTTGGCTTCTGTGACCTTTTGACATGTCTCCATTATTTTTGAGTACTTCCTGGCTTTATGACACAAGATGTGCCAGTCTTTTCTTATACTTTCCCTGCTCCGGCCCCGTGATCAGCCATTTTTCCAAGAAGCCCTGGTTTCTTTTAGTGCAATATGGCATTTAGAAGCCGAGATCTGGGTGTCAGGTGTTCTCCTATACATTAGGGCGGCCACTGCACCTACGCTCCCTTTGTGAACAGAGCTAGGAAATATAAGAAACATATCCAGCACCTACTGAAACAGTCTGCAGTGTTAACGAGATCCCTAGGGGATTTGCATGCACGTTAAAGCTTTGGAAGCACTGCTCACCTACAGAGTAGACTCTGCTGTCCAAGCTAGCTCTCATGTTGCATTTCAGGCATCAGGAAGAAGGAGGGGACAAAATAATTCACTTCCTGTTGAGTCAGGTCCCTTTAATCCCAGAAGTCTCTCCAAACCCTTCTGCTAATGTCTCATTGTTTACAACTTAATCACATGCCTGCACGTAAGGGAGGCAGGGACATCTAGTCTTTTAGTTGGGCCTATTGCCCAGCTAAGTAAAATTAATGTTCTGTTTCTTTCTTTCTTTCTTTCTTTCTTTCTTTCTTTCTTTCTTTCTTACTTTCTTTCTTTCTTTCTTTCTTTCTTTCTTCTTTTTTCTTTCTTTCTTTCTTTCTTTCTTTTCTTTCTTTCTTTCTTTTTTTTGAGACAGAGTTTTGCTCTTTTTGCCCAGGCTGGAGTGCAGTGGCGCAATCTCAGCTCACCGCAACTTTCGGATTCAAGTGATTCTCCTGTCTCAGCTTCCCAAGTAGCTGGGATTACAAGGCATTTGCCACCACACCTGGCTAATTTTGTATTTTTAGTAGAGACGGGGTTTCACCATGTTGGTCAGGCTGGTGTTGAACTCCTGACCTCAGGTGGTCCACCCTCCTTGGCCTCCCAAAGTGCTGGGATTACAGGCATGAACTACCGCTTTCTGCCTTAATGTTCTGTTTCTGAGGAAAAAAAGAGATGCTAGCTATTGGGTAGGTTATGAGTCTCTGCCCCTCTGGTCTTCCTTGGCAGCAGCCTGTGTGTACTCTCAGAGTACTGGGACATTGTTGGTAGCAGCAGCCGACACTGGGCACAACAACCAGTCACTCTTCTGTGGACAGCAGGAAAGTCACCATGGTCAGCCCATAGTTGAAGGACAAATGTAAAACCCCTACCTCAACCCCCTCTTTCTCTCTCTCGCTCTCTCTCTCTCTTTCTTTCTTTCTTTTTTTTAAATATATGGAATGCTTTGGAATTTGTGTGTCATCCTTGCACAGAAGCCATGCTAATTTTTGTAACATTCCAATTTTAGTACATATGCTGCCAAGCAAGCATTCTTTTTCTCTTTCTTTCTCTGTCTCTTTCACTCTTTCTCTCTTCTTTTCTTTCTTTTCTTTCTTTCCTTTTCTTGAGACAGAGTCTTGATGTGTCACCCGGGCTGGAATGCAGTGGTGCGATCTCGGCTCACTGCAACTTCTACCTCCTGGATTCAAGCAATTCTCGTGCCTCAGGAAGCTGGAACTCATGCATCCCAAGAAGCTGGGACTACAGGCACCCACCACCATGCCCAGCTAATTTTTGTATTTTTAGTAGAGACAGGGTTTCACCATGTTGGCCAGGCTGGTCTCGAACTCCTGACCCATGTGATCACCCTGCCTCAGCTTCCCAGAGTGCTGGGATTACAGGAGTGAGCCGCTGTACCCGTCCTTGTTCTCTCTCTTTTCTTCTTTCCATGAGTGCAGCGGTGCAACCATGGCTTACTGCACACTTAGACTCCCAGGCTCAAGAGAGCCTCCCACCTCAGTCTCCCAAGTAGCTGAGACTATAGGTACACGCCACCACATCCGGCTCCTTTTTTTATTTTTTAAAGATGGCATCTTGCTGTGTTGCCCAGACTAGTCTTGAACTTCTGGTCTCAAGTAATCCTCCTACCTCAGCCTCCAAAAATGCTGTGATTACAGATGTGAGCCATTGCACCCAGCCCCAAACACCTGCTTTCACACAGACCCTGTTACCATCATGCCCACTAATCCTATCTTCTGCCTGGCCCCAAACTGGACCCAGGGCCAAAATTCACAGAGCAATAAGGTAGAAAAGAATGTCTGGAAGGCACTGTTTTGCACAGTAGCTTGGCAGGCAGACGCTGGAAACAGACTGCCCAGGTTCAAAGCCCATTGTCACTACTTATCAGCTGTGGGGCTTTCAGTAAGTTATAGCTCTTTGCTAGGGCTCAGGGTACCTGTGTTAAAATGGGGATGAGGATGAGTGCAGTGGCTCATGCCTGTAATCCCAGTGCTTTGGGGGACCAAGAGGGGGTAATAGCTTGAGCTTAGGAGTTTGAGGCCAGCCTGGGCAACATAAGGAGAGCCCATTACTAAAAAAAAAAAAAAAATGGGGATGAGTATAGAGCTACCTCACAGCTTGTTGTGAAGATTTGATGGAAATAACTATTATGCAAAGCTCTTGGTGCACTGGCCCACAGCGAGCTCCCATACACATTAGTTCTTATTACTAAGCAGAGATACCATAGCAAAGATAGCACTGCCCTGAGGCGGCTGCCAATGCTGAGGGTGGGCTCAGGCTCAGAGACCTGTTCCACAGGAGGTACAGAAACCACCAACTTGGAAGTGCTATCCATTTACTTAGTACTAAAGTATTAAGTAAAAACCCCAGTATTTCCACCAGTTTGGAGAGGATTGCAGCCAGCTTCCTTTACCATTCTACCTCTGTGACAGATACCCAGGACTTTCCCGATTTGTTATTGTGTAGACAGTGTATTTTCTTTCCCTGAGTTTGCTTTTTTTTTCTTGACTGCTCAAACTATTTCCAACAGATTTTTTTTTTTCTTTTTATGAGACAGAATCTCGCTCTGTCACCCAGGCTGGAGTGCAGTCACGCGATCTCAGCTCACGGAAACCTCCGCCTCCCAAGTTCAAGCGATTCTCCTGCCTCAGCCTCCAAGTAGTTGGGACTACAGGTGCATGCCACCATGCCCAGCTAATTTTTGTATTTTAGTAGAGATGGGTTTCACCATGTTAGCCAGGCTGGTCTCAAACTCCTGAGCTCAGGCAGTGTGCTCACCTCAGCCTCCCAAAGTGCTGGGATTACATGCATGAGCCACTGTGCCTGGCCGCTAGATTATTATTATTTTTTAGACGAAATCTTACCCTGTCACCCAGGCTGGAGTGCAGTGGCTCACTGCAACCTCTGCCTCCCGGGTTCAAGTGATTCTCCTGTCTCAGCCTCCCAAGTAGCTGAGGCTACGGCATCTGTCACCCCGACCAGCTAATTTTTGTATCTTTAGTAGGGATGGGGTTTCATCATGTTGGCCAGGCTGGTCTCGAACTCCTGACCTCGTGATCTTCCCACCTCGGCCTCCCAAAGTGCTGCAAGTACAGGCGTGAGCCACTGCGCCCAGCCCTTAAACAGTATTTTGGAAAACAAAAACAAAAACAAAAACAAAAAACAAGCAAGGATAGAAGTCGACCTGACAGAGCATTTGACTTTGTACACATCCTCTCCATGACGAAGCCTGCAGCCCCCCCTGCCCCTTTACAAGAACCCAGCAAACCCTCACAAGTCTGCCTCCATCACTGGGTACGTGAAAAGTGGCACTAACATTTTCTTAGACAAACATCCTGGGCAATTTGGCTTCTTTTACTTTGTCATTAATACAGCCAGTTTGGCTGAGTACCTTAGGGCACCTTGAAAGACCAGTTCTTATTATTCTAACTTCCTCCCTGGCTTATCATTTTGGTTTATAATTCAAAGATATTTGCCAGTGGCCTCTAGAGACCACTGACAGAAATACCTAAGATAAACAAAGGCCATTTTTTTCTTCTTAGGTTCTCGTCTCCATGTCATGATGGGGAAAGATTTAAAGAATGTCAAAGAGTGCCTAAGTGTGTGTCTTTATGCAAAACTAGTTCCTGTGCAGTGTGACTGTAGCTCCTTCTGCCACTTCCAAAGCTGGCAGAAACTGTTGGAACTAATCCCTCTGCCCTTTTAACCTCCAATTCAAGCTGGGGCCAAGATGCCACCTGGTTGGCCACCTCAGGGGCCAGGGAAGTGGCTGAGAAGAGTAATGGTGCCCCTACTGGTGAGTGCTTACGACAGTGAACTTGACCACAGGAAACCTCCCCTGGGGGCTCCTGAAGCAGCTGGACTGTGACCCTTGGTGTCTTGCCCTATGGCACAGGCAAACTGATGTTTAATAGCAAACATAGATGTAGCACTTACTGCTAGGATCCCAGGGCGGCCAGAGACCGGCCACTTTGTGTTATCCCTGCAGTGGCTGTGGTAGCTACAGCTGGGGTCTCTTCAGCCGGGTTTCCCATCCCTCTTTTCCTGGTAACAGTACCACTTCTCTTCCAGAAATCTCTCCCGAACTCTAGGCAAATCCAATGAGTTTGATGAGCCGCAGTGCCTGATCCTGTCCATTGGGGCGAGAATGGGACCCAACCAGGCCAAACTTAGTGCCGCATCCCTTTGGACATTGCTGAGTAAGCTAGAAAGCTGGAGGTTATCCTGGACAACAACCTCTCCCTTACCTGCCCTATCCAAGCTCCCGCATCTGCCAATTTTGCCTCCTGGATCTGTTTCCCATTCATCTCCTCCATCACCCAAGTTCCAGCTGCTATCGTTTAACTCCTGAACAACTGGGTGTCCTCCTAACTGATGTTCTCACGTTTGCTCCAGGCCACCTCCATGCAGCTGGAGTCATTCTTTCAAAGGACAAATAGGATTGTGTCACCTCGCACCCCCAATTTTGCTCTTGGCTTCCTACAGCCTTAGGATAAAGACAAAATTCCTTAATGTGGCCAAAAGCCCCATGGACTGTCCTTCTGCCTCTCCTGTCCCCCCTTGTCCTGCTCTCTGCTGTTTAGCTACTAGCCATGCTTGCAGCCCCAGTTTCTGGTGTTAACATGCTGCTTTGTGCATAGTGATTATTCTATCCAATACCCTTTCCCTAACCCTCCACCTAGGTGACTCATCCTTTTTGTCTTAGTGCAAACATCATTTTCTTAGGGAAGCTTTCCCCAACTTCCAAGGTCAAATCCTCCATGTACGCTCTCAAAGTACCATGTATCTCCTTTGCAAAGCACATGCCACTGCAGTTTCACACTGGCTGGCTACTTGAGTTATGTTTGTCTCCCCAGTGATTATGAACTCCATGAGGCTAGGCCCAGTACCATTTTTGCTCATATTTGTTGAATGATTGGCAGTGAATGAATTGGTCCAAGAGGTGGGCATCTAACATTAGGCCAGCTGGAGCCTTTCCCGCAAATTTCCCAAATCAAAGTGGGAGGAGAGCTGCTCTCCTTTCCTCTGGGATCATGAGATACAAGGAGGCAGGTTCTGGGTTGCAGATGACTGTCTTTCCTGCCTCGTGCTCAGCTGTCTGCAAAGTAAAACCTGGCAAGTGGAGAGGAGAGAAGGTCCTGCCGGGCAGGGGCCCTCATTCCATCCCCAGGTCCCTGGGCTCAGGAGCTCTTCCTTCAGTTCTCCAAGCCTCCCAAGTCATTCCCAGTTGTGAAAGCCAGTAGCTCTCCAGTTTATGCAAGCTTGTTTGAGTTGGGATTTTGTCACTCACAAAAGAAAGATCTCTGGCTAAGGCAAGTCAACCCAGTGGCCTGGGCCTAGAGATCCAGGACTGGAGAGACATTAGGTTAGGACATTAGGAAAAAATTGGCTTAAAGATAAGTTAAAAATTGTATCTGATATAGCTAACTTTGCCTATTACAATTAGACTGCACAGATGCCCGTTGCTATCTGCCATAGGAAAGGTGTTCCTAGCCTGCTGGCAAGCATTTGCGGCATGGCTGAAATATTTCCTATGAATGCTGAGTACAGGAGTGGCAACGAACAGGGAGCCACGTGTCTAAGCAGCCATCCAGTGATGCAACACACACGCATTGTGCACCTGTGAGCAACACAGATGCTACAGGAAACAGTGAAAAGCTTCAGTCCCCTGGAGAGGTGGATAGCTTAGTTTGTTAGAGAGTGTGGCACAGACATAAATAGAAAGACAAAAAGTGCCCAGACCTCCTCTCAGGGAGCTCACTCCTGAAAGGCTGCATGGGGCGGCGACACAGCATGCTTGGGAGCACAGGCCTTGGAGCCAGGAAGACCTGGGTGTGAATGTCAGCTCTGCTGCTCACCGCCCCTCGCTCTGACGTCGTTTCCTCTGCTGTAAAATGGGGACAGTCATGCCCTTGCGGGTTATCAGGAGAATTAACAGAGATAAATACATAAACTGCCCAGCAGAGAGGCATTCGGCAAATTGAAGTTAAGTGTTACCACGTGCCCAGGTGATACTTTGCAGGCCACCTGGAAAGTCCCCACCCCAGATCATACTGTTTCACCACCATGAAAGACATAGCTCTTGAAATCCCAGTATTAGGGATTCAGTTTGGGGTGTATGATTGCTGGAAGACCCCTGTTAAAATGCGTACATGCTATTTAAAAGTGCTAATATTTTCATTGGTACTTTTTTTTTTCTCTTTGAGACAGAGTCTCACTCTGTTACCCAGGCTGGAGTGCAGCTGTGCGATCTCTGCTCACTGCAACCTCTGCCTCTCAGGTTCAAGCAATTCTCCTGCCTCAGCCTCCCGAGTAGTTGGGATTACAGGCATGTGCCACCACGCTCGGCTAATTTTTGTATTTTTAGTAGATATGGGGTTTCACTTTGTTGGCCAGATGGTCTCAAACTCCTGACCTCAGGTGATCTGGTCGCCTCGGCCTCTCAAAGTGCTGGGATTATAGGCATGAGCCACCCTGGCGGGCCTTTATTTGTGCTTTTTAATTAGTCATTGGAAGACATGAACACTTATCAAGGGTCAGTTAAACTGATCAGCAAAAAGCAGAACAGGTCTTGGAGGATGAGGGAAATGATGACGTGACCCTGCTGCACACCATGCACTATGGCGTGTGCTTCTCACACCCAATCGACCTAAGCTTTCGGTGGCCCAATTTCCTCATTTGAAGTCCCTAAGAATAATTTAGCCAGGTATAATGGCATGCACCTGTGTTCCCAGCTACTCAGGAGGCTGAGGCAAGAGGATCACTTGAGCCGGGAGGTCAAGGCTGCCTCCTGCCTGGGTGGCAGAGTGAGACCTTGTCTTAAAGAAAAAAGGCCAGGCACCGTGGCTCACACCTGTAATCCCAGCACTTTGGGAGGCTGAGGCAGGGGCATCACGAAGTTAAGAGATCGAGACCATCCTGGCCAACATGGTGAAACCCTATCTCTACTGAAAAATACAAAAGTATTTGGGAGGCTGAGGCAGGAGAATTGCTTGAACCTGGGAAGTGGAGGTTGCAGTGAGCCGAGGTTGCGCCACTGCACGCCAGCCTGGAGCTGGACAGAGTGAGATTTCATCTCAAAAAAAGAAGAAGGAAAAAAAAAAACCCTAGCACCTCTCTCATAGGATTGTTTTGATAATTAATTAGGATAACACATGAAAAGCACTTGCCACAGTGCTCGATCAAGCCAGCATTGGAGCCCAGGTCTGCCTGAGTGGTTAGGAAGCACCTGAAGCCAAGATCCATTGTTGAGGGAACAGACAACAAAAGAGGAGAAGAGAGCGCAGTAAGTTCCACTCCGCCGGGAGCAGGTAAGGATGCTGTGCTGACACCACCGTGTTGTGCTCCGTCGCCGACTGACAAGCCCTCTGCTGCAGCTGGAGCCTTTTACAGCGGCAACCTGAAAGAACACGATGTGACCAGACCTCACTCACCTTCAAGAAATCTGTTCCTGGACTTTCACCAGTTCTGGGAATGTCAGCTTTCAAAGTGCGTTCTCTCCTCTTATACTTTCCAAGACCTAAGACGTGCTCTCTATCTGGATTCTAAGACCAATGAACTGATGGTGAAATGATGCAGGCAGGAAAGATACTTCGTTAAAAGATCTAAAAGCAGTGTCAACACTGGGACTTCTTATTGCAACAGTCCACAGGGGGGCATTGCATGCCAATCCGTAATGTGTGGAATTTTCCATTCCATTGCTAGACACCAGAAGACAAAAACAACTCCTGCACACAGACAAATGACAACTCCATTATTACCTCAATGGAGAAACTTTCTGGTCTTCATGAATTTATGCTTCTCTTCTGACTAGCAGGCAAGGGTTGATTAAAAAATAAAGAAATAAATAAAGATTAGTTACTGAGTCTGAGTCACTCCCCAGGTTAGAGGAGGCTCGCCAGCTGCATCAGGGTCCTCCGGGGAGCTGTGACATGTGCTTAGTTCCCATGGCCTGTCGCTTGGAGAACCTCATTCAATAGGCCTGAGGCTGGAGGTTGGGGCTATGGTAGAGACTTTTTATTTTTATTTTTTATTTTTTTGGTAAACAACTTTATTAAGATACAATTCACATACCATACAATTCACCTATGTAAAGCGTACAATTAAATGATTTTTAATATATCCACAGAGTTATGCTAATAGCACCATAATCAATTTTAGGACATTTTAACCACCCCCAAAAAGAAACCTTGTGACCATTAGCTGTCACTCCCCGTTCACCCTGTCTCCCCGGTCTCTCCAGGCCTAGGCAGGGCAGCCACTCACCTACACAGTTTTTTTGTTGAGACAGAGTTTCACTCTTGTTGCCCAGACTATAGTGCAATGGCGCAATCTTGGCTCACTGCAACCTCTTCCTCCCGGGTTCAAACAATTTTCCTGCCTCAGCCTCCCAAGTAGCTGGGATTACAGGTGCCTGCCACTATGCCTGGTTAATTTTTCAACTTTTAGTAGAGGTGGGGTTTCACCATGTTGGCTAGGTTGGTCTTGAACTCCTGACCTCAGGCGATCCACCCGCTTGGCCTCCCAAAGTGCTGGGATTACAGGTGTGAGTTGGAGTTTATGTTATTAATCCAGGTGAGAGAGAATGGTGGTTACATAGGGTGGGTGTAGGGGAAGGTGAAAGGGAGTGGTATTCTGGATATATTTTAAAGGAAGAGCCACCAGGCTTCGTCAATGGATGAGTTATGGAGAGTGTGTGTGTGTGAGAGAATCCAGGCTGTCTCCAAAGCAAATGCTCGCTCCCTTCTACAACACAGTTCAAGTCCTTTAAATATTAATATCTTAAGCTATGTTTACACATTAAACATATTCAACTTTAGGCTTCTCAAATGCTGGGCTAAGAAGCGTTCCCAAATACTTAAGCTACCATAGAAAAGCTAATGAATTAAACAAGTAACAACAGTGATTTGCCAGTTATCTTAAACATTACAGTATTGCTAATAAACTTGAATAAATACCATTTTATTTTTCAACTTAAAAGCTAGTCTACAACTGAATACTGAATTACACATTTTACACTGGACTCACAAGGCTAATATGTTGCATACCCTAACATGCCAAGTCCTCTTAAACAACACAAACATTATATCATTGTAGGTGCCTATTGATAAATATTACATAGACCAATTCTAAATGTAACACAAAAACACTGATAGAATGGGTATATCTTTATTATCTCTAAGACTAAGTCTAAGAGTTTCCAGGGGTAAAGTCACATACCCGGGAAGGAAACATCCCAGGCAAACTAGGGGGCTCCTTCTAATGACAAGACTAACATTGCCGGCCAATCAGATAGTTTTGGCCAGGACACAACTATTCTGTATGCTGAACATTTCTGTATTCTGAAGATACAAAGGTCTAAGCAGAGTTTTGTGTGTTTTTGTTTCCGTTTGATTTTTTTTAATGACAAGAAGGAGCAAGTTGAGTCTACAGGGAAGGGTTTCTTGCTCTCCCAGAAGGTCGTGGTGGGTTGGAGTTTAACAGTCCCCAAATTAAAATTACTCAAATACTCTTTGCTTAATTCTTTTGCAACTTTTGTTGACTTTATCCCCAGATTTGAGGAGACAATATTTTATAACTCCACCCAGGTTGCTTTATCACTTGATGGAATTCGGCTATGAGCATGGTTCTCAAACTTGCCTGCACAGTGGAATCAACAATGGAGCTCTGTAAACATTGAGACTGGTGTCCCACCCAGAGACCCTGAATTGATTGATCTATGGTGAGGTCAAGGCATTGGCGTTTTAACAGCTTCCAGTTGATGCCGGTGTGCAGCCAGCCTTGAGATCTGTTGGTGGAAAGTGCTACTCTTGTTAAGTGTGAGGCCACAGCTTCCCAAGTCCTGATCATGTGGTGATTCAGAGAACTCTTTAGGGTCTTGGGGTACCTTGGGGATCACAGCCAGAATATTTGCCAATGTTGAAATGAAGCAAGATATTTTTTATTACTGCTTTGCCAGCTGGAGACTTCTATAGCTGGCAATGTCCCTGCTCACTTGGCCTGCTAGACTGCACTTGGCTTGCACTCTGGGGTGGATCCTGTGGCCTCTGGAACTCCACACTCAGCCTGTAGTGGGAGGGAATGTGTGAGCAAGTGAATGTAGAGTCTGGCTGGCTGTTCCAAGCACCAGCACAGGAATGGGCTCCATGCAGGGCTTGCGACTGGACCAGGAGTGTTGTAAGCAACTTCCATAGTGGACTCCAATGTCTACAAGAGAATGCAGTATGCAGTGGCACCTGGACAAGGATGCCTATGGCCCCAAAGCTCTAGAGGGGGTGTTACAGCATGCTTATAGCTCTTTTAGTCCTGCCATCTATGGCCCGACAAACAGGGGCATATTGACAGCTCTGTCAGTCCCATTGCTCCACTCTGGTCCTAGGATCCAAGACGGGCCCAGTCCCACCACTGCTTCCTGCCATGTGAGGCAGCTGCTCTCTGCCAGCAGAGACCAGGAGGGTTACAGTGTTACAGACTTCTTCATATCCATGTTTGGTGGGTCTTAAACTCTTGTCCTACATCCAAGAAGAATGAGATTATGTTGACAACTGGATGGTGAGGAGGGCAGAGAAGAGTTTTATTGAGTGATAAAACAGCTCTCAGTGGAGAGGGGACTTGTGGGTGGTCTCTCTCTCAGTGTGGCTAGGTCTGGGGCTTTTATGGGCTCAGAATCAGGGAGTCCTTGCTGACTGGTTTGTGAGTATGCAAAAAAGGCTAAAACAAAAGTGCCACCCAAAGATGGGCATGACAGTGTAAAAAACCAATTAGGGAAGGGCAGGTATATGTAAAATAGGTGAAGAGTGGGGATCAATCAGAGGGAAGCATGCCACACAGGAAGAAAGGTTCTCAATCCAGTCTGTGGATTTATCTGGGACATGTAGCTAGGCTTTAATCTGTCTTCGGCCTGAAGGTGGGTCTCACTGGGGACTTGTCCCTGTCTGCCTAGAATATGTCTGCCACCTGCCACTATCCATTCATTCCTCTAGAGTATGTTGAGTACTAACTCTGTGCCTGTCACTCCCCAAGGCACTGTGGGTACAGCAGTGGAGCAGACAAATCTCTGCCATGTTGGAGATTATATTCTAGAGGGGAGGTAGTTGGCAGCCAAATGATGTCAATAGATTAGTGACAATGTGGAGAGCAGCTGCGGAGCCTGCTGGTTCAGAGCCTGGACCCAACCTAGCTGGAGTCAAAACCCTGGCTGTGTGTGAGCTTGGGCAAGTTACTTAGCCCCTTTTGCCTCAGTTTCCTCTTTTTTTTTTCTTTTTTTGAGATGGAGTCTCACACTGTCCCCCAGACTGAAGTGCAGTGGCACGATCTTGGCTCACCACACCCACCCTCTGCCTCCCCTGTTCAAGTGATTCTCCTGCCTCAGCCTCCTGAGTACCTGGGATTACAGGTGCCCCCCACCACACCCAGCTAATTTTTTGTATTTTTAGTAGAGATAGCGTTTCACCATGTTGGCCAGGCTAGTCTCAAACTCCTGACCTCATGATTTAGCCACCGCAGCCTCCCAAAGTGCTGGGATTATGGGCATGAGCAACCGTGCCCGGCATCCTCATTTGTAAAAAGAAGATGATGAATATACAGCATTAAGAGTGAGCTCTAATATAAACTATGGACTTTGGATGATAGTAATGTGTTAGTGTAGACTCATCAATTATAACAAAAGTACCACTCTGGTCGGGGAGACTGTGGGGTGGGCAGCAAGGAATATATGGTTGAAAACTTTCTACACCTTACATTCAATTTTGTTGTGAACCTAAAACTGATCTGAAAAGTAAAGTTTGTTAATTTTTAAAAAATTATTTACTTATTTATTGAGACAGGTTCTCACTATATTGACCAGGCTAGTCTCAAGCTCCTGGCCTCAAGCAGTCCTCCCAACTTGGCCTCCCAAAGTGCTGGGATTTCAGGCATGAGCCACCACACCCAGCCTATTATTTTTTTCAAAAAAAATATAAGGACAAGTCCAGTACCAACTTATAAAGTTATTGGAAGAGAATTAAATGTTAATGCTCTTAATTAGCTGAGTATGGTACCATGTGCCTGTAGTCCCAGCTATTTGGGAAGCTAAGGCCAAAGTATCCCTTAAGCTCAGGAGTTCGAGGCTTCTGTGCATTATGATCATGCCTCTCCACTCCAGCCTGGGCGACAGAGTGAGACCCTGTCACAAAAAAGAAAAAAGAAAAGTTAATGTGCTTAAAACACAGCAATTTCAGATACACACACACACACACACACACACACACACACACACACATATTTTGAGACGAAGCTTTGGTCTTGTCACCTAGGCTGGAGTGCAATGGTGCCATCTTGGCAACCTCTGCCTCCCAGGTTCAAGCAATTTTCATGCTTCAGCCCCCCAAGTAGCTGGGATTACAGGTTTGCACTACCTGCCTGATTTTGTATTTTTAGTAGAGACGGGGTTTCATCATGTTGGCCAGGCTGGTCTTGAATGCCTGGCCTCAGGTGATCCACCGGCCTTGACCTCCCAAAGTGCTGGGATTACATGTATGAGCTACCACTCCTGGCCTAAATAGAAAATATTTAATAAGAAGTAACCATTATTTTTAACATAAGATACTGATAATATTTTCTTCTCCAGCTTTACTAATGAGACTATTTTGATGAAAAACCAAACTAGGTTAGGGGATAAAACAGGTGCGAATAAGAGAGTAAGGGCTGGGAGGAGAAGTGAGAGGTGTTCTTTTAGCTGGGGTGGTTAGAGAAGGGGAGGCCTCTTTGTGGAGGTGGCAATTATGCAGAGACCTGACGGAGGAGAGGGGTGGACTCATAAAATATCTAGGGATGAGAAAACAGCCAAATACAAGGGCCTGAAGTGGAAGGTGGCTTGAAAGGCCCAAGAAGAAGAGGGCAGCAATGCGTGGGGTGGAGTGAATGGGGAAAGAGCCCACGATGCCACCCAGCACTTCTGCTGGTGAATCGTGATCTTACACTAGCTATGAGTCTCAAGTCTTTGTATCACTTGGTCCTGTACCAGGCTATGGAATATGCTGTATAAATGTTTATTGAATAAAGAAAAAAAATAATGATTAACCTGTACAGCCCCTCCATCAGCCAATTAGAATATCAATATTCTAAGCTCAAATGTTTACTCCCTAGCTCCACGCACAACCCAACTGAAAGAAGTGATATTTATGGAGCTCTCCTCAGGCTTTTTTTTTTGTAAAAAAATGTAGAGTGCAGCCCACAAGGAGGACGTCCAGATGGGCCACCAGTTGATGAGAACAACACAAATCCTTTGCTTGATTCTTCCAAGTGAGTGGATACAATTCCCCGGAATGCCATTATTATGTACAACTGTTTATATGCAGTCAGAGGTTACCAAAATTAGTGCTCTGCTAGTGTTTCCAGGGGACTGATTCAACATTCAGCCAGAGCTTGGCTGCCAAGCCCCACTCTGGCATGGCCATCTCCCACTGTGCACAGCATAGCTGGAATTCCTGCCAGTCCTAGGCAGGGCGCTTTGTTATTGTTGCATCATTGATGTTATTTAGAGGGGATCGTGGCTTTCCCTTGCAGTTTTCTCGCATTTTAATGAACATTTTCTATTTCTCTTCATCTTTAGCAATTCGGTGTGTTGTGGGTTTGTTCTGTAAGCCCTGCAGGCTGTAGTAGGGAATGTTTTGTCAACACTTTTCCATTTCTTAGGTTTCTAAGTCATGTATACGTTGGGTTTTTGTGCATAATTGTCACTTTAGCCTGTCCAGCTTTCCTTCTGCCTTCATGTGGTAACAGCACCCCATTTTCCCTTTAGGGAGCCCCTTCCCACTCCATGTTGCCTTGAGGGCCTATGTATCTTGGGGTCCTGCCTGTTCTGCCTCCCTTCTTACCCATTTCCCAAGGGTGCCCCACTAGCCAAGCTCGCCAGCAGCACTTCCTTTCCTGGTCACAGAGAAGACCCTTGGGTTCCGGGGTGGACTATGATCCATGCTAGACCACCTGGGTCATCCTTGCAAGTTGGCAAGGTGATGCGACTTGGGAGGGAGTACACAGCCCTCTTCCTCTAAGACAGTGGTTTTAAAATCTAATGCTTTATTTTTATAAACAAATGTATTATTATCCTTTTGATACTGAAAGGTAATTCATAGATAATGTCCATGTTATTTAAAACATCAGGCAGGGTGCAGTGGCTCACACCTGTAATCCTAGTACTTTGGGGGTGAGAGAATGGCTTGAAGCCAGGAGTTCAAGGCCAGCCTGGGCAACAACAACAAAAAGACCCTATCTATACAAAAAAAAATTAAAAAAAGATGTTCTAACTGTAGTACAAGACAAATTAAAATAGCTTGTAATAAAATAAAATCATTTCTAAAATAGTATATAATAAAATAATAATGCATCAATGTGTAAATGCATTGTTATGCCCCCACTAGAAGACACAACGAAGGGGTCAAATGCTTGCTCAAACGTGTAGAATCACCGTTTGAGTGTGACAGCCGCAGATGAAGCCATATGCAGATATGCTGTGTGATTCCTCCAATACCAAAAGTGGTATTGCCATCAGCGATATGTTTTCTGAAACAGTGAAATAATGAACAGCCTTTGGCAACATTTCAAACAAAAGAAAATACAACTTTCCCTTGTTTTACACAAGGTAGTATTTATGGACAATTTAATGTATATTAAAACTGAGCAAGAATATATAAAAAATGGGGTTAAGTCTAGGCTCAGTGACAAATAGGCTTTCCACTCACATCAGTGTCCAGTTGCACATTAGAAATTTGTGTGGGACACAAGATAATCCTTTGTGTATGACTGTTCCATGCATTACAGCATGTCTAGCATAAAATTTTTTTTTTTTTTTTAGAGACGGGGTCTCGCTATGTTGCCCAGGCTGGAGTGCAGTGGCTATTCACAGGCGCGATCCCACTACTGATCAGCACGGGAGTTTTGACCTGCTCCGTTCCCGACCTGGGCTGGTTCACCCCTCCTTAGGCAACCTGGTGGTCCCCCGCTCCCGGGAATAGCATAAAATTTAAGCAGTAGCTTTTCACCATCGTGACAACCAAAACCATTCCCACAAATTCCCAAAATGCTCTTCAGGGGGCGCTACTGCTCTCCACTTCCCCACATGAAGAAGCACCGTTCTTGGAATGGGTGACTGTAACAGCTGGTAAACCGGGGCTACTTGTAGTCAAGTAGCCATCTGTAGAAGAAGCAAATGAAGTCAACATGGAGAGGAAGGCAGAAATGAGAAGTGGTAAGAGAGAGGCAGAGCCCCAGAGATACTGAGTTCCCAGATCCATGTATGCATGATGTCAGATTACATCCGTATTTCCCAGTTTGCATGTGTTCGATTTCCTTTTTGCTTGAGTTACATTGAGTGTAGTTTCTGACATATGCAACCAAAAATAAAATCAGACTAATACATATTTCAAAAGGCTGCTGTACATATAATTTAATCTTTTTGTCTTGCTTCTTTAATGATATTTTATTATCACAAATATGTCCTAGAAGGTCAGACTTCGTAAAGCCTGTGAGGGCACACGGCCCTACCTTTTCTTTCTCTCATTGAACTGCTATACACATACATAGGCATATTCATGTAGGATGGCCACATTCTCTGCTGATTAGACCAAGCACGGACAAATCAAATTCTCTTTCCCAGGAACTTCAAACCAGGGTGCTAGGAGACGGAATCACTCTCTAAGGCTGGAACTGTTACAGGTAACCTGAAAACGAGGATGAAGAAGGGCAAGAGTTATACAGTGACGAGATTCTGCCAGGTAATTTTGGGGAAAAGAGAAACGGATTGGCAGATGTGCAGAGAAAAGAGATACAGAGAGTTTCAAAACTTTCCAGTTTCAAGATTCATCCCTTCTCAAGACTCAACTATATATATATATCCTGTCCTACAGTTCTTAAAAGAACCCCCGTGCGCTAAGTACATTCCCCTTTTTATTCTGGATATCTCTGCCAGGCACTGTGGCTCGAGCCTGTAATCCCAGCACTTTGGAAGGCCATGGTGGGCAGACTGCTTGAGTTCAGGAGTTTGAGACCAGCCTGGGCAACATGGCAAAACTCTGTCTTTACCAAAAAAAAAATTAGGCTATTTCTATGACTAGTGTCTAAAGAGTTCTAAGCTCACACCTGACTCCTATAGGTATTCTAAGTTTTCTCCTCACATCAAATTAGATAGAATTAGATTATAAAGCCACACCGCATAGCAGGATCAGCTTCTGCAAAATTGCCTTCAAGGGGTTTGGCTGGGGATGGACAGGTAATGTAATGCAATTGGGTTCAAATGTCAGCACAAGAAATGATCAGAGCTGTGGTTCCAGTTCAGGCTCCGACTCTCATCAGTTGTGTTTCTTTAGGTAAATTACTTCAGATTCTCTGGATCTTTAAACTTAGGACAATAACAACCACAACAGTTAATTGAGATGAAGACAAATGTGCTTAACACATCACCCGGGCCAAAGTCAGGGCCCAAACATTGTTTCTCCTATGCCTTTCCCTTTCCTCCTTACCACATTTCAAGAAAGGGGAAGTGGGCCAGGGGCGGTGACTCACAGCTGTAATCTCAGCACTTAGGGAGTCTTAGGAGGGCGGATCACTAGAGGTCAGGAGTTCGAGACCAGCCTGGCCAACACAGCGAAACCATGTCTCTGCTAAAAATACAATACAGCTGGGGTGGGGGCATGCATCTCTAATCCCAGCAACATGGAGGCTGAGGCAGGAGAATCGCTTGAACTTGGGAGGCAGAGGTTGCAGTGAGCCGAGATTGTGCCATTGCACTTCAGCCTGTGTGACGGAGTGAAACTCCATCTCTAAAAAAAGTGGGGGGAAGCGGGGAGGTGAACTCTAGGGTGTTTAGCTGTAACCAGTTCTTCTCAAAGCATTAGCACAGTAGGCAGTATCTTAGATCTGATTTTTTTTTTTTTTTTTTTTTTTTTTTGAGATGGAGCCTCACTCTGTTGCCCAGGCTGGAATGCAGTGGCACAATCTCGACTCACTGCAGCTTCCGCCTCTCAGGTTCAAGCGATTCTCCTGCCTCATTCTCCCAAGCAGCTGGGACTACAGGTGTGTGCCACCACGTCCAGCTAATTTTTGTATTCTCAGTAGAGATGGAGTTTCTCCATATTGGCCAGGCTGGTCTCGAACTCCCAACCTGGTGATCAGCCCATCTTGGCTTCCCAAAGTGCTAGGATTACAGGTATGAGCCACCGTGCCCGGCCAGATCTGAATTTTAATGAGAAATTCTGACAAAGCACAGAGGTTATCTAGTCCCACCCCCTTATTTGAGTTTATTTTTCATTTTTAAATTTTTTAAAATCAAGACTATAGTTGTATACAGGTTAAAGAATCAACTAGTTCTATAAGATAGATGGAGAAACAGCAGGCTCGGGCCTCACCCCAGTGTCTTCCTCTCAAGAGGCACCTTCGCCTACATCTAGCTGATCACCCTCCATGCCACCGAATGTCATGCTTGTGATGCCACTTGTTTTCTGGATTAGGCACCTGTGATTGATCTCGCACATGGAGAATGAAGATCTGCTTCCTTTGGTTTTGCAGATCAGAAAGCTGCTATGTTTAGAGCCGGATGATTTCCCCATGGCCGTACTGAAACAAATAATGGGATAAGGCCAGAGACCCTGCACTTTTTAAAAGCTCCTTAGTATTTTTTCACACTTATGTTTAAAAGTTCCTTCTAAGTCAGAGAGAGAGAGAGAAAGCTCTGGAGGCAGAACCACAGGATTTAAATCTCGGCTCTAATGCTTTCTGGCTGTCTTCTTGAGCAAAACTTTCCTGAGCCTCAGTTTCTCCTTCTTTTTATTTTTTTGAGACAAGGTCTTGCTCTGTCATCCAGGCTGGAGTGTAGTGGCTCAATCTCTGCTCACTGCAACCTCTACCTCCTGGGTTCAAGTGATTCTCGTGCCTCAGCCTCCCGAGTCATGGGGACTACAGGTGTGCGCCACCATGCCCGGCTAATTTGTGTATTTTTAGTAGAGACAGGGTTTGCCATGTTGGTCAGGCTGCTCTTGAACTCCTGGCCTCAAGTGATCCGCCTGCCTTGGCCTCCCAAACTGCTGGGATTACAGGTGATAGCCACCGTGCCCAGTCTCTCCTTCTTTAAAATGGGCACATTTTAAAGGATTTATAGAAATAAGGTGAGATGACATGGTCAAATGTCATACAAGGATGAGTGGTGATTGGGAGTTCCAGCTACAGAAGCTTGAGCATGTTCACTTCTCAGAGCCTAATTTTCCTCTTTAGTACCGTTGAACAGATACTACCAGCCTCACAGTGTTATTTGTAAGATTATATGAGGTAAGATTTGTAAAGTAAAACAAAGCAAAACAAAACCTTTGGTGTGTTCTACAGGAGCCCTTGCACTCGGCAACTCTCCCTCACCTCCTGTACTTCCCCCCCAGGTCACTGTGTCTCCAAGAGAACTTGAAGTTTTGTTTTGTTTTGTTTTGTTTTCTTTGAGACTGAGTTTCACTATTGTATCCCTGGCTGGAAGGCAATGGCGACATCTCAACTCACTGTAACCTCCGCCTCCCAGGTTCAAGTGATTCTCTTGCCTCAGCCTCCCAAGTAGCTGGGACTACAGGCACGCGCCACCACACCCAGCTAATTTTTTGTTTTTAGTAGAGACAGGGTTTCACCATGTTGGCCAGGCTGATCTCAACCTCCTGACCTCAGGTGATGCGCCCACCTCAGTCTCCCAGAGTGCTAGGATTACAGGCATGAGCCACTGAGCCTGGCCTGAAGCTTTCTTACATTTGCTGTTTTTTTTCTGCCTAAACTCCCTTTGTTACTGAACACCAGGGGTTTGGTCTCTGTCCTGTTGCTTGCTGCACAGAAAACCAATCAAAGGGACAGCAGTATTGCCAGGTAAGAAGGCTTTATTATATTACAGGTAACATTGGCCAAAGAGATAGGAGCTAAACCTCAAATACATCCCACATTTCCAATGAAAGCCAGGCAAGGAAGTGGCATTGGCCAGCAGGCAGCAGCTGGTTGAGTGAGGGGTCTAGAGTCTCACTGTAACCGTGTGTAGGAAAACAGGAGTTAGAGAGGGATTAGGAAGGGGAGTGGGTCAACAGGCAGCAGGCACATCTCACTGAGTGAATGTGCAAGTTTTTCAAGCTTCAGTTCTATGGGTATCCAGCTTGTTGGAAAATTGGGCTGGTTTCACCTTTGCTCTCACCTTCTACGGGGGTTCTTCTTCTAGCTAATCTCAACTCATGCTTCCGGCATTGGTTAAATGTCCCTGGCCCAGGTAAGCCTTCCCTGTCCTCAGACTCAGGGCTGACCCCCCAGAGCTGCTCCCCCCTCTGTGTTCCGTGCTTACCCTTCATAGAATGGATCACGCTTGGAATTTAATCCACTTGTGTTCTTTGTTGATGAGTATCTGGCTTCCCCATAAGACTGTAGAAGCACAGAGACATCTACTGCAGGACCCACAGCCCATGCACAGTGCCAGACCTGCCGTAGGTGTCCACTACATATTCATTCTCCCCTCTCTTGGCTGAATACCAGGCCATCTTGCTTGGCCAGCTCACTGCCAGCACCACCAGCTCAACCTTGCTCCTACAACTCCCTGACTAGAGATGCAGAAAAGCTGGTTGTCCCCAAGTTCATATTTACTTAACCAAAATAAAAATCTGGTAGCTGAATAGTAAGACAAGCTCAGCAGGCAGGATGTACCCAGGCACATTTTTATTTACAGTGCACCCTGGCATGGCTGAAAATTCCTTTCCTTTATCCCCCAGCCATGGACCATGGCTCTGATTTCTGCTGAAGAAACAAAATCTTTATAGGACCTTTTACTTGGTAGGGTTTCCAGAGGACCCCACTCTGACTGCTTCAGAGCTGGGGGACATGGCCGTCATCATTCACATGGTATCCTCGCAACTGAGGAAGAGGAGCCAAAAAGAATCAAAAGCAGAAACAAGTCTGAAAAAGCATTCCTCAAAAGCCCTGTGCATTCAAAAAAGTGTTGGTTGGGTTATTTCTAGTTGTACTGTCAAGAAAAGAGTTATTTCTGTCTTTTAACTCTCAAAGACAAAGATATACTCAGTGGCAATCAGATATTCCTGATTTTCATTTATTTCTTTTTTCTTTATTTTATTTTTTTCTTTTTGGAGATAGAGTCTCACTCTGTCACCCAGGCTGGAGTGTAGTGGCACGATCTCGGCTCACTGCAATCTCCACCTCCCAGGTTCAAGTGATTCTCCTGCCTCAGCCTCTCGAGTAGCTGGGACTACAGGCACATGCCACCACGCCTGGCTAATTTTTTGTATTTTTAGTAGAGACGGGGTTTCACAGTGTTAGCCAGGATGGTCACTATCTCCTCACATCGTGATCCACCCACCTCAGGCTCCCAAAGTTCTGGGATTACAGGCGTGAGCCACTGTACCCAGCTATTTCTTTTTTCATTTTAATTTTGATCAGGGAGTACCTGTGCAGCTCTGTTACACAGAGTCTACTGCATGAGGCTGAGGTCTGGGCTTCTCATGATCCTGTCACTCAGGTAGCAAACACAGTACCCAATAGGTAGTATTTCAACCCCAGCTCCTTTTGGAGGCCCCAGTGTTTTGTTGTTCCCACCTTTGTGTCTGTGTGGACCCAATGTTTACCTCCCATTTACAAGTGAGGACATGCGGTACTTTGTTTTCTGTTCCTGCATTAATTCGCTTAAGATGGTGGCTTCCAGCTATACCCATGTTGCTTCAAAGAACATGATTTTGTTCTTTTTTTCCTACAGCTGAGCATTGATTTATTTTCAAAAGTCAAAAATATGTATTTTTAAATTAGGCCAAGTGTGTTATGATACTCTATTTTTGGGAACAAAAATTTTTAATGCTGAGCAAATTCCTACCTCGAAATGTTCTCTATTCAAGCAACAGCTGAAATGGATGTTGGAGAGGGGACTTACACATCTGTGGGACGGTTTAGATGAGACAGGATGGCAGTTATTTATTTTTATTTTATTTTTTTGAGACAGAGTCTTGCTCTGTCTGAAAAAAGGCTCACTCTGGCTAGGTTGGAGTACAATGGCACAATCCTGGCTCACTGCAACCTCTGCCTCCTGGGTTCAAGTGATTCTCCTGCCTCAGCCTTCCGAGTAGCTGGGACTACAGGCGCCTGCCACCACGCCCGGCTAATTTTTGTATTTTAATAGGGATGGAGTTTCACCATGTTGGCCAGGCTGGTCTTGAACTCCTGACCTCAAGTCATCTGCCCTCCTCCACCTCCCAGTGTTCTGGGATTACAGGCATGAGCCACCATGCCCGGCCCAGGATGGCAGTTCTTAAGAGCTTGGGTGCTGCAAATACATGGTACAAGTGCCATTTCTCCCCACCTCTCCCCCTGACAGGCGTTGCTAAGTGATCATAGCAGTTTAGCATGACAGTTGACAATACTGGCTCTAGAATCACACTGTCTGGGTTCAAATCCTGGCTCTATCATTTAACAAACAGCTGCATAGCCTTGGGCAGTTTTCTCAATCAGGCAGTTCTTCAGTTAGCTCATCAATAAAGGGAGGAGCAGAAGAGTACCTACTACATGTCAAGAGGTTAAATGATTTAATATGGCCTAGCGTGGTGTTTCACGCCTATAATCCTAGCACTCTGGGAGGCAAAGGCAGGTGGATCACTTGAGGCCAGGAGTTTAAGACCAGCCTGACAACATGGCAAAACCCTGTCTCTACTAAAAATACAAAAAATTAGTTGGACGTGGTGGTGCCTGTCTGTAATCCCTGCTACTCCATAGGCTGAGGCAAGAGAATCGCTTGAGCCTGGAGGGCGGAGGTTGCAGTGAGCCAAGATCACACCACTGCACTCCAGCCTGGGCAACAGAGCAAGACTCTGTCTCAAAAAACTAAATAACAAAAGAAAAAACAGTGGCTGGGTGCAGTGGCTCACACCTGTAATCCCAGCACTTTGGGAGGCCGAGGCGGGAGGATTGATAGAGCCCAGGAGTTTGAGACCAGCCTGGGCAAAATAGTTAGACCTTTTTTCTACAAAATTAAAACAAAAATATTGGCCAGGTGTGGTGGTGCATGTTATAGTTCCAGCTACTTGGGAGGCCGAGGTGAGAGGATGACTTGAGCCCAGAGGGTCGGAGCTACAGTGAACCGTGATCCTGCCACTGCACTCCAGCCTGGGTGACAGAGTGAGACCCTATCTAGATTGATTTAAAAAAAAGAGAGATTAGCTATCATTGTTTCCCACTAACCTCATTCTTCTTAACAGAGGGCCTCAGGTGTTAACTACCTGAATCAGAGTCAACACTCAGTTCTAGTCTTATTGGTTATCCCTGGTTGTGATAGACTTTTCTGATACTCTTGCATTTATGAGAATTTATGATTCTATAACTTTCTAGTCCTCTGAACCTCTCTGAGCCTTAGTGATTTTCGCTAGTAGTATGGAAATTATAATATCTACCTGCTTTTGTGGCAGATAGGATTGTTCTGAAGATTGAATGTTCATCAGAATGCTCCTAAAAACTGTGTGGTGTCAGGAAAATATGAAGGGGTGGATCCACGCTGCATTAGCACGAAAGTTTGTTTGCCAGGGCTTGGTCTGCCAGCAGACTGGGATTACAGGTGTGAGCCACCACGACCGGCCAAAGCAGCCCTTTTGAAAATATTATTCAGATTTATGATTTTAGTGTAAATGCTCATTTTATGGCTAATCATTGGCATCTGTGGAGAGGAGGGATTCGGAGCAAGGACGTTGGAGTTTGACAGGCCCAGGCCAGGCTGCTAGAAGAGGCCAGGCCAGTGTTAGTGGGGATGGTTGAATATAGGAACTTTCTGGGCATTGAGTGTGGCTCCTACAGAACCTTCTCCCATTGGGTCAGGGACCCCTACCCGGTGCTGCGTGCTGCTATAGGACCTGGCTTGACCACTTGTGTCATATAGGATTGTTTAGTATCACTCTGAAGAGCCTCGGGCATGGGTAAGACATTGTGTTTACAGGAAACAGCACACATGAGTGGCTAATAACTAAGATGAGGCAAATTTAAAATAAATAATAAAAATTACTGTGGCCAGGCGTGGTGGCTCACACCTGTAATCCAAGCACTTTGGAGGCCAAGGTGGACGGATCACCTGAGGTTGGGAGTTCAAGACCAGCCTGACCAACATGGTGAAACCTCGTCTTTATTTAAAAAAAAAAAAAAATTACTGTGAAGATTTTAGGCTTAAAGAGCCTGGATTCAATTTCTGGCCTTGCCACTTTTAAGCAGTGTGACGGACAAGCTAATCTCTTTTTGCTTCAGTTTCTTAATCTGAAAATTAGCATTCTACTGTTATTACTACTGCTAATACCATTAGCTAATCTGTGGGTAGGTGTGAAGACTGAACACAGTAGTTCATGTAAAATGGCTCTCTGGAAGATGGTAACTAATAATCATAATAACTGATACATAACTTAAGCAAAATCATTTCCACTGGCATAATTTACTTTCAGCCAAAGAGTGATCTTAACTATATTTTGATTCTTTTTCCCCATGGTTCCTACATCGGTTTTGTATCTATTGTTAATCCTTCTATTGTTATCTTTTTCATTATATGGGAGAAATGGTACGGTAGAGTTGTCAGTAGATCAAAGAGTTTGTCTCATTTTACCTATGAAAGACAGAATAAGGAGAAAAAGGAAGAGGATTATTAAGTGAAAAAAAACCAAAAACCAAGTTCTAAAAACATAGGTCTTGAAAGACTTCATTTTGTGGGTGGCAGGTAACTTATAAAGCCAGAGTTAAAAAGACCAGAAAAATACAAACTGAAATTGAACCAAATGTTTGCCAAAAGGTCCAAACCAAAACACGAACAGTAGCTACTCTTTGTCTTGGGTTGGGGAAGCTTTTACTCTCTTCTTTTGGTTTATCTGTATTTTCTAAATTTTATGCAATGAGTGGATATTGCTTTTACAAAAAGAACACTTAAAAAGTAGTTCTGATGTCTCTGGAGTTGCTCCCTTTGTTCAGAAAAGCAGGAAACATTCTCGTGACTTGTAACCAATAAAGATAGCCATCAACTGTAAGCAAGCAAAAATAATTAAAATGCCTCCAACCAAATATCTTAGGCATCTGTCTCTGAGGCATGTACACGGGACAGCCTCAACAATGTCCTGCTGTGCTCCTTGACCAGTGATGTCCCCCCATGCCTTCTTTTTTTTTTCTTTGAAACAGAGTCTCGCTCTGTTGCCCAGGCTGGAGTGCAGTGGCACGATCTCAGCTCCTGCAACCTCCGTCTCCCAGGTTCAAGCGATTCTCCTGCCTCAGCCTCCCGAATAGCTGGGATTACAGGTTCCCACCACTAGGACTGGCTAATTTTTGTATTTTTAGTAGAGACGAGGTTTCACCATGTTGGCCAGGCTTGCCTCGAACTCCTGACGTCAGGTGATCCACCCACCTCCACCTCCCAAAGTGCTGGGACTACAGGCATGAGCCACTGCGCCTGGCCAGCCTCCATGCCTTCTTATGTTCCTTACTTAATTCTTGATCCTGCTCTATAATCTATATATGGATCCCACATGAACATAAGTTCTTCTTAAATCAACATATTCCACCTGTACAATGCAGTTGGAAACAACTGTAGTAAAATTTGAATTCCTCCAAGCCTAGCAGCCAGTGGGCAGAGTAGGTCCCACCAAGAGTGATCAAACAGCAGTCACAGGTTCACCTCTAACTGAGACCTTGACTCATCACAAAGAACTTCTTAAGAAGTATGGTGATCTGGGAAGCATCTCATGTGTGCTTACACAAAGTCCACACTGTCCCTAGTGTCCCACAGATTACTGCAGAGGCTGGGGACTCTAGTCTCAAATCCTGGCTGTGGGACTTACCAGCTGTGAACTTTGGGCGAGATACTTAACCCCTCTGTATCTCAGTTTCCTTATCAATATAGTGCACACAATAGTACCTATTTCATAGGGTTGCTGTGAGGATCAAATGAAGTAATATTGTAAAGTGCCCTGAATAGTGCCTGACACATGGGAAGGATGACTAGAGCTTAACTATTCTTGTTAATACAGGCTAATGCCTCTGCAGCAGCATTTGAGCATCCACTCACTGTCGCTCAATAGGTTCCTAGCAGCACAAGAAACAAACTTTCATTCTACAAATGAATGAAAAAGACTTGGAATAAAATCCTAGCCAATGTTTCACAGACTGCAGTTTTATCCCTGCAAGCTGCTTGGATGAGATTCTAATGCAGCTTCCCAGAGAGGCATTTTTCCAACAGTAGCCTCTATCTCCTGGACAGCAAGCTGGAGCCAAAATCGCAGCCTTCAGAATATTCAGAGCTGCAAGGGGCTTTGACCGTGGTGAGTTTTACTTATTCTCAGGTATTTCTCACACTTGGGGAGCATTAGCATCCTGATGCCCAGGCTATCCTCCAAAAAACAATTAAATCAGGATCCCTTAAGGTGGGACCCGGACATCAGCATTTTTTTAAAGCTCTCCAGGTGATCCCCGAGGGCAGTCCAGGCTGGGCTGAGTGACCTGCCGAGGCCTAAGTAAAATGCCAGAGATTTGTAATTTTTTCACAGTGGTAACAAATCACAGGTGGTGACCAATTTTTTAGTTTATTTTGTTTTGTTTTGTTTTTTGTTTTTGTTTTTTGAGATGGAGTCTCCCTCTGTCACCCAGGCCAGAGTTCAGCAGGGTGATCTTGGTTCACTGCAACCTCTGCCTCCCAGGTTCACGTGTTTCTTCTGCCTCAGCCTTCCAAGTAGCTGGGACTGTAGGCACACGCTACCACGCCTGGCTAATTTTTTTGTATTTTTAGTAGGGACGGGGTTTTACCATGTTGGCCAGGCTGGTCTCCAATGCCTGACCTCAGGTGATCCATCTGCCTTGGCCTCTCAAAGTGCTGGGATTACAGGTGTGAGCCACCGTGCCCCGCCATGGTGACCAAGGTTACTATTGAAAAACATCAGCAGATGTTAGTTTCATAAACTGACAAGAATGAAGGGCAGAAAAAGCTCAGATATGAGATGCTTAAGACACCAAAGCTGCATGGTATTCTCGGCCAGGCACAGTGGCTCCTGCTTGTAATCCCAGCACTTTGGGAGGCCGAGGCAGGTGGATCATGAGGTTAGGAGTTCGAGACCAGTCTGGCTAATATGGTGAAACCCTGTCTCTACTAAAAATACAAACATTAGCCGGGCGTGGTGGCAGGTGCTTATAATTTCAGCTACTCAGGAGGCTGAGGCAAGAGAATCGCTTGAACCTGGGAGGCAGAGGTTTCAGTGAGCCGAGACCACACCACTGCACTCCAGCCCGGGCGACAGTGTAAGACTCCATCTCCAACAAAACAAAACAAACAAAACAACAAAACCACCAAAGCTGCATTGAATTCTCTTGCCTTTGTGAGAGGCACATAGTTTTGAGGGGTCCCCAAGTAGTAATACTTGTGTCCTGATATTTTACAGAGTTTTAGGGGAGCAGCGCCTTCCATCTGCCTTGCTCTCAGTAGAATCCCCCAGAAGTCCAAAGAGAAGACCGAGCTGGGTGAGCCTCACATCTCTGAAGAGGCCCTGCTCTCCTGGGTCTTCTGGTGTCTCACCGAGGGGAGTTGACGGATGAAAGGTAAATAACCAGCCTCCAGCGGCGCTGAAGGAGAGACAAGAAGCCAGGCCCGGAATCATGGGGCGGGGAGCTGCGGAGAGTCCCAGAGGAGCTGCGGGGTGGCGCAGGAGAGGCCACCGGGGAGGGACAGTAGGGGGATGTCCCTGGGGAAGCTCCTTCACCTCACTGTGCTTCTGTTTCTTCAAACATAAAATAGGTATAATAGTACCTATTTCAAGGTCACTGTGAGGAGCGAATGAGTTAGTACAGAATATGAAAAGTAGGTCGTGCTTGGCCCTGAGAAAATCTTCCAAGGGTTAGCTGTACTTACTAATATTATCAAAAGTAGTGATGAGGATTTGGATTCTTCTACATCTTGGCTGAAATTTTCCTCAATAACATTCCCATCACCCTTGGGAGGCAGAAAACTCCTTTCCATTGTAGCTTTTGGGTAATGCTTTGAGTGGTTTTTAGAACTCTGATGGCCAAGATTTGTGTTTATAACCATGATTGACATTCATGTGACAGCAATAGCATGTGTTCACTTTTATCTCATTTCTTGGAGAAAGGCCATCTGTCTTGTATCCTTCTCATTAAAAGCATTCATCTTTCCACACACACAGAAGGCTGTGCTGCCCTTTGGGCAGTTGCCATAGTGGGTGCTTGCTTCCTGCCCCCTCTGGAGAGTAGGTCAGGCTCAGAAAGGACATATGGACCAGGTTCCCAGGGGACCGATGTGCCAGCCAGGCTCTGACTCATTAAGTTGCCAGGAGGATGGGCACTTTCCGTGACAGGATATTCCTGTCTGGGCTCTGCAGAGCACACCCCCTTCCTGCTATTCTCAGGAGCCTGAATGATTAATCAGAGGTTGTTTGGTGAACATCAGTTCAAAGCAGAGAAAACTGGATGGTCGTGAATGAAATGTTACTCTGGCTGTACAGACGCCTGCCGAGCTTCCCCTGCACCCATGCTAAGGATTAGAATCCCCATCTACAAGATGCGCCTCCTCCTCCTCTGAACAGACCTGGGAGCAGCCTTGGCTTACTGGGAGCCCCTCCTAGGCACTCCACTGACTCCTCAGGACCCTGAGTATTCATGTCCTTGCCCAGACACTCGCAGGACAGCGGCATTGGCTAGAGCACAGGTCTAACTGCACTTCGCTCCCAAAGAAGTCTTCCAGTTGCCTTGGCCACACCTGGCAGGCTTTGACCAAGGCTCAAGAGCATAAGTCCATTTTATTCCTCACCTGTGGGTCTTCGCCAGCTGACTGCACCCTCTCCTGTGACCCTGACCTTCACCTGTATTCCCAATCCCGGTCTTGTCCCTCCACTTCAGATTGGCTCCCAAGCCCTCCAGCTAGACCTCCTTCCTGCACATCCAAACGCAGTCTGGACTCCACAGCTACCTTTGCTGCCCCCCCAAATGAGGTCTCTGCAAGCCTGTCCACCCACACCCAGAGGCAGCCTCAGGGCTCCCTTCCCTCCCTTTTCTTTACTTCCCGTGCCTGATTAATTCAAGTCTTGTGGCACTTTCCCTCCTCATTTTTTTTTTTTTACAATTACATTTTAACAAAATATCAATTTACTGCAAGGTTCAATATCCAGTGACATGCCTCTTCCTGTGTAAGCTTCATCAGCATGGTGAATGACTGTCGAATGTTTGCTCTTGCACCTGCGTTTCTTCAGGATTCAGTGCCAGGTTCAGTGTTTCCATACTTCTTTGCTGCCAGACTGGGACAGAGCAGGGTCACATCTGGGAATCATCGTAGGCAGCAATCATTATGCACGAAGACAGGATCCAAGAGAAAGGACGTGAAACCTCCAGAATGCGGCTCAAGTACAAGTTGCCAAACTTTGCAACACATTGTGAAAGGATCACAAAGTGGTTTAGGGTCAAGCAAATCATTAAACCATAAGTAGTTATCTTTTGGCTTTTTGAGGACAGGAGCCATTTCCAGCTGATTACGTAGTTTGTGCTGTGCTCTTACATATTAGTCTTTGATTTCTTTTCCCAACCATTTAAAAATGTAAATATATATATTTGAGACAGAGTCTCACTCTGTTGCCCAGGCTGGAGTGCAGTGGCATGATCTCGGCTCACTGCAACCTCTGCCTCCCAGGTTCAAGTGATTCTCCTGCCACAGTCTCCCAAGTAGCTGGGAATACAGGCACCCACCACCACACCTGGCTAATTTTTGTATTTTTAGTAGAGATGTGGTTTTGCCATGTTGGAGCAGGCTGGTCTTAAACTCCTGACCTCAGGTGATCCGCCCGTCTTGGCCTCCCACAGTGCTGGGATTACAGGAGTGAGCCACCACACCCAGCTATTTTATTTATTTTTCAGAGCAGGAGAGGAAATTTCTTAAAAAGCTTTAGATTAGTAAGGAAAGAAAAAAAGGAAGGAAAGTACACTTGGAAGAGGGGTAAGAGGGTGACCTGAGAGACGAAGTGCACTTCTTAAATATTTTTAAATCCGTCCCTTTTGACACTGCCCTAGCCTAGCCTCTGTCTTCTGTTGACAGTCATTCCTGGGACACTAGCCCCTGTGATGTGAACAGGAATGTAAAACAGAGACCCAGGTTTCCTTGCTGCAGACAGCTCAGAGCCCACCCTACACTGAAGCACTTTGTGAACATCCAAGAGGGGTTATCATGATGTCACCCAGGCCTCTCACCCAGTTTTTGAGGAGCACCTTACAAGACTCATGTTCTACAGTTTTTTCTCTCAAAACACTTCTTTGCTTGTCTGACTACCTCTAGTTGATCCGATAGCCTCTGCACATGGCCACAGTGGTCTCCATCTGGAACGCACGCTGCCCACACCTTCTCCCACAGGTAGCTCTTCCTCATGGAAAGGGCAGAATCAAAGCTTCTTGGCCCAGCAGCTGCAACCTTAAAAAGATCAGGCCACTTCCCTCCCAGCCTCCCTGTCCCCTTCTTAGGCCTCACCTGAGCTTCTCCATAACAACAAACCCCTGCCGATAAAGACATTCCTGAGACTGGGCAATTTTAAAGAAAAAGATGCTTACTGGACTTTCGGTTCCACTTGGCTGGGGAGGCCTCACAATCGTGGCAGAAGGCAGAAGGTGAAAGGCACTGCTTACGGGGTGGCAGACGAGAGGCTCAGCCAAGTGAAAGGGTTTCCCCTATAAAACAGCCCCATGATGCAATTATGCCCCTCCCCAAGGTGCTGGCATTTAGCAGTTTTTGAGCATTGTCTGCCTCCCCGTACTAGGCAGTGAGGCTGTTGCAGCTGGCCCCACCTTACATCTTCACTTTTTTTTTTTTTTGAGATGGATTCTCACTCTGTCCCCAGGATGAAGTGCAGTGGCACAATATCAGATCACTGCGACCTCTGCCTCCTGGGTTCAAGCAATTCTCCTGCCTCAGCCTCCCGAGCAGCTGGGATTACAGGCGTGTACCACCACGTCTGGCTAATTTTTGTATTTTAGTAGAGACATGTTGGCCAGGTTGGTCTCAAACTCCTGACCTCAGGTAATCCTCGGCCTCCAAAAGTGCTGGAATTACAGGTGTGAGCCACCACATCCGGCCCCTTCTTCACTTTTTCCATCTTCATCTTTCAATTCCCGAATGGAATGCAGTGCCTATACAGAGGCCCTGGTAGCGTGCTTCTCAGCTGTGCATTCCCAGGTCCCCTGGGGCGGGGATCATTTCTGCCATGGCTCAATTCCTAGCAGTTTCATTTCCATAGAGTGGTATTTTCCTGACGTCATCCCCTAAATCTGGGGACTCTTGATTTTCTAGAGTTTCTCACATAAGTACGGACTGAAAAGTTATTTTTGTTTGGAGAAGTGATTAGGGAGCAAGGACTTTGGAGGCTTTCCAGATAGCCTGGATTTGAATCCTGATTCTTCTATTACAAACTGTGACTTTGGGCGAGTTATTGATTTCCCTCAACCTCAGTTTTATCTCCTATAAAATAGGCATAACAATCACACCAAAGGCCAGGGCAGTGGCTCATGCCTGTAATCCCAGCACTTTGGGAGATTGAGGTGGGAGAAGCCCTTGAGACCAAGGGATTTGAGACTGACCTGGGCAACATGAGCAAAACCCCATCTCTACCAAAAAATCAAAAAATTAGCCGGGTGTGATAGTGCATGCCTGTGGTCCCAGCTACTTGGGAGGCTGAGGTTGGAGGATTACCTGAGTCTGGGGAGGTCAAGGCTGCAATGAGCCATTATCACATCACTCCACTCCAGCCTGGGCAACAGAGCAAGACTCTGTCTCAAAAACAAAAACAAAACCCACCAAGCACAGATGGTTATTGCAAGCATTAAATGAGTTTGGGCATGTTACACAGAGTTGCATCTGGCCCAGAGGGAGTGCTGCATAGGATTGGCCAGTCTTGTTACTACTTTCAGGACACTGTCCCTCGGATCGCAGGTCTCCTTTCCTCTGGGCTGCTCTTTCTCTGTTCCATTCTCCCGGACACACACGTGGCTGGGGGCTCAGCCTTCTGTTCTCTGGCATGAGGCTGACTGTGGCCACAGCATCAGAGTAGGTTTTTCTCATGACTGCCATAACAAAGTGCCACAAACTGGGTGGCTTATGACCACAGAAACGAATTCTCTCATAGTTCTGGAGGCTGGAAGTCCAAAATCAAAGTGTCAGCAGCGCCGTGCTCCCTCTCAAGGCTCTAGGGCTGATTCCTTCCTTGTTCTCCTGAGCTTCTGGTGGCCCGAGGTGCTCCTTGGCTTCTGGAAGCACAACTCCAGCTCTGCCTCTGTCTTCACGAGGTCTTCTCTTCTGTGTGTCTGTGTATCCTTTTCTGTGCCTTATAAGGACATTCTAATTGGATGTAGAGCATCCCTAATCCAGTAGGATCTCATCTTGAGCCTTACCTTAATGATGTCCACCAAGACCCTATTTCCAAATCCGGACACTATTCAACCAACTGCAGTCAGTCTCTGAGTTGAGGTGTTCTGGACCAGAAAATCCTCCAGGAACCATGGACATTTTAGAACCACTGGTGTGATTTTGTAGTTTTCCTATTATATAATTTTGTATATTTCTTCAAATTCCAAAAGACCCTAGAGCACTCAGTGCAGACCAGTACAGGTAAAGACAGAGAAAGGCACACACCCCAAGCCCTCCAGCTGTACCCTTCTGACTCACGGGTCTAAACCTCGAAGGAGTGAGGAGGACACTGGCAGGTGAGGAAAGACACACAGGATGTGAAGCCTTCACTCTGCACGCCCCAACTTCCAGTGCCTATTCCTTTGGGTGTTTGCTCAAAATAGTTGTCCACCACCCAGGAATCTCTTGCATGTTTGCTCAATACCCTTGTTTTCATATGGCCACAGCTTTGACTGTTGGGGTCATGTGCCCAAAGCCTGAGCTATAAGAAAAGATGCTGCAAAGGACACCCATAATGCACATCAGCTGGGCCCCTGCGGTGAAGAGCACCAGCCATTAGGACCCACCTCACTGGCTCCCTCGTGGACACTGCTGCCTTCCCCATTCCAGAGCCTCAAGGATGTGAAGGACTCAGGAGAGGCAGAAAGTTCCACAACAAAACAGAGCCATACCTCATTATCCATACCTCCGAAAGAATATGGGTATCAGATATCAAAGAGCCAAAACGATTACACACCAAGATGAGAGATGAAATGCAGAAAATGCCTAAAGGTTTGAAATTGGTGAATACTGCACTTGTTCTGTCATACTATGGACCACGCTACAGAAATTGCCCCTTTTTTAAATCTAAAAATAAGCGTAGACTCTCCTAACTACTAGATGATACAGCTTCCCTAACTTAATGGCCCTACGTCTCAATTCCCTTTTCTGTAAGACCAGAACTGTCAATGGCTTCTAGCCCATAGGTGATTGTGAAAATTAAATGGCATAGCATACATCAGGTCCTGGCACACAGCAGCATGCAGGAGGCACCGGTGTTTGGCCGGTGTCGCTTCTCCTTCCCTAGTCTCAGATTCCCATTTCAGGCATGCAGCTCTGAACCCAGGGATGACTGGCATTTGAAAGGACTTTCAATGATCTTGATGACATCCTTTCAGTGATCCTGATGACATCAGAACCATGGAAAAAAAAAAAAAAGCCCTGTGAGCTTGGACAAGTTTCTCCACTCCCCGGGCCTGTTTTGTCCATGGTAGGATGTCATCTGTTTACCTGGAAGAGTTATGGGTGGATTAAAGGAGAGAAGGAAGAATGGAGCCAGCCCAGGGCTTGCTACCAACAGAACAGGCTGGCGAGAGCTGCAGCGTCACTCTGCTTGGTGATCACCGCAAGGCGAGGAATTCCAGTCTCATGTAACTAAAATAAGAGAATCAGGAGGATTATTTTCCACAGCAACTGAAAATGAGACTGTTGAAAGAACTTGGGCTGGGTAGCCCAGAGAACCAAGTGTTTACGTGAATACACCTGTCTGAAAACTAGGGCTTCTCAGGGATCCAGAGAGACCCAAGTCATTTCCATTTTGTGTGTGTGTGGAAATGCGCGGGGGGGCGGTTCTGGTGTTTTAAGGGGAAAAAACAAGATTGAAAGAATGCTAAAGCAGGGTTGCAGATATTGCTGCATGTCTTGTATTACATTTAACAAATGTCAACGCAAAAAACTGACCAAACAGAATTCTGCGAATCATAAGGCACTTATTAGATCTATGTAACTAAAGAAATCTTAATTAGTGCCCTGCAGGCAGTGTTGGCAGGTAATGAGACTCAAACTGTTCTCAAGCCCCTCGTGGGCCTACTTGGAGAAAATGCAGTGTCCGATGCCCCGGGTGGGGTGGCCGTGGGCGCGCCTCAGCCCCCGGCGCCACCCGTCCCGAGACCGAGGGGCGGAGCTGGTTGGGGCGGGGACTGGGAGGCGGCGTGACCCGGCCCCGGCTCCACCTGTGGACGCCAGCGGCCAGGGCGAGCGGGCGCGGAGGTTCGCCCTGAGTCGCGTGGCGGGCCCGGCAGCCAGCACCGCTGCGGAACTCAGAGCCGCGCACCGCGCCACCGCTGCAGGTCGGGCCCCCAGCGCTGCTCCGGGGCCACCACCCAGCCATGAAGATGCACTTCTGTATCCCGGTATCGCAGCAGCGGCTCGACGCGCTGGGGAGCCGCTATGTGGTGCGCCCGGGGCCGGGGTCGGGCTGGGCAGGGAGGGGGCCGGGATCGGGCTGGGCAGGGAGGGGGCCGGGGTCGGGCTGGGCAGGGAGGGGCCCGTGACCATGCTCACCTATCCCTCGGCTCACCCGGGACGGGGTATCTGTGTGTTTGCAGCTGTACTCCGTGTACCTGGACGGCTTCCTCTTCTGCAGGGTGCGCTACAGCCAGCTGCACGGCTGGAACGAACAGGTGAGCGTGCTGGAGGCGGGTACGAATGAGACCATCCACTGAGACGGGTCGAGAAAGCTCCCGTGACTCTGGCAAGACACTGAGCCGTTCAGGGCCTCGGGCTTCCCATTGTGAAACAGGGTCGTGGTAAGAATGAACTGAATTGCTTGGCATGCAGTTGGATGAATGCACGCTGCGGCTCCGGGTCGCCTACAGCTGTGAGATGAGGGAATCTGGCCCAGGTGATTCTCCCAAGCCCCTCGCAGCCTGGTGACCCCCACAGCCCCGCCTGGCAGGGCGCTGGGGCTATGCTGGGCCCCATTTCAGTGCCCGCTGTTCCCCAGAATGATGTCTCCCTCCAAAATGAGCAAACTGGGTCTAGACCAAGGCCTAGAGTCTTGTACGTGGGCATTTAATCTCCTTTGTCTCCAGATCTAAAGTTTGCCCCCGTTAAAAAGGTGTGTCTCTAGTTTTGCATGAACGGCCATGAGGCTTCAAGTACTGGCAGGTTGGGAACCAGGAAACTTGACTTTTGCTGTCTTGACAGTATTTTCTCTGGGAGGCAGCCTGATTTGAATAGTCCCCTTTAATGGGTTTCATTGTTCTTACAAGGAGGTGTTATAAGTCTTCAAAATGGGTTAGAGAAGTAAATGAAAGTTTGGAAATAAACTTTACCCTCCTCCTCCACTCCTGGGTGAATAGTGCCTTTTGTTTTCTGTTTTAGATTTTAGGTTATGAAGAGCACACACCTAACGTTAAAAAGAAAAGCATAGGCCAGGGACTGAAGCAGGGGGATTACTTGAGTCTCAGAGTTTGAGACCAGCCTGGGCAACATAGCCAAGACCTCGTCTCTATTTAAAAGGAAAAAAAAAAAAGTAGAGAGAAAACAGAAAAAAAAATTGCCCAGAGGCAACAGCTGTTAATGTTTTTTTTTTAAAGAGTTTTTCCAGACAGTCTCTGGGTTTCTAGTGAGTTGGATACACCATATTTCATTTAACCATCTTCTGTTGATGGATGACTTAGATTTTTGGGGGGTGGGGGGGCGGATGGTGTCTTGCTCAGTCGCCCAGGCTGGAGTGCAGTGGTGCAATCTTGGCTCACGGCAACTTCTGCCTCCTGGGTTCAAGTGATTCTCATGCCTCAGCCTCTCAAGTAGCTGGGATTACAGGTGCGTGCCACCATACCTGGCTAATTTTTGTATTTTTAGTAGAGACAGGGTTTCACCATGTTGGTCAGGCTGGTCTCAAACTCCTAACTTCAGGTGATCCACCCACCTTGGCCTCCCAAAGTGCTGGGATTACAAGCGTGAGCCACCTTGCCCAGCCAGTTTGTTTTTTCTGCTATTGAAATGGTCTCTGTAGCAAGCCTTCTTGTTCATACGTCATAGTGCATTGGAAAAGTCCATTTTCAAGTTGTGATTAAGTATCTTTGGAGTCAACCAAGAACAGTTGTAATGTCGTTACTAGTTAATTTGAGTAGTCATCTTGGCATAACTAGCGCTGTGACCCAGTTAGGTCCTCAGGAACGATTGTCAAATGACTGAATGAAGAATGGCATGGATTCAGACTTCTGAAAGATAAGAAGCTACTTGTGACTGAAACACGTGGGGACTTGTGGGGACTGCAGAGGCAGGCAGGATCTCAAGGGAGAGAAAGGATGGGTGTCTTAGGCGTTGGCAGGGGAGAAAGGGTATCCTCTACTACCCGCCTCTGTCTTCCTGCAGCGCGAGGTGGGGCAGGGGAAGGAGCACAGCAGGAGGCAGCGAGAGAGCCTGTAACTGACCGACTGCAGCCTGGCTGGTCGCCTCACCTCTCCTCTGACCCTCAATTTTCTCATCAGAAATAATAAGCAAATAGGTCCTTATGGATGTCAGCCTCACAGGGTGCTTGTGAAGATCAGGGGCCAGCTGCTCACAGAGCCCGATACAGAATATATGCTCAGCAAACATTTGTGGACTCAGAGGCTTCACGCATTCCTGAATCCGGCTCTCCTCACCCAACAGACTTGGGCAAATGCTTATTTTCAGGAAAACTCAGATGAACCAAATCCTAGCAGGTCCAGAAGCAGAGGCATAAAGTGAACAAATTTTATTCTTGATCTTCTATTTGGTAAGACATGAAGTAGAAATTGTCTGTTATTTACTATTGGGGCCTTTATAAATTTTGAATTACCACAGCTCATGCCCTCAGTAGAGTATACAATAGATTTTAATAAAATAAATTTTAATAAATATTTCATATTTTTCCCAGATTTTTCAAAATCCTAAAAATGGAAATTTCTGTGTCTAGTTTCCAACTTCCATATACCTTATATTATTCATCATTTTCTCCCTTTCTATACAAACTACTACATTTTAAAAGAAACTATTTAGATCCTAGATGGCTACTGGCATTTATTATTAATCTGAAATAATAAGCAGTTACTGTGTGCTGAGTTTGGTACCACTTTACCTGTAATAGCTTAATTTTTACAATGGCCTTATGAGCTAGCTCCTACATCCTTTTTGCTCTCAATCCCCTCTACTCACCCCTGACCCCAGGCATCCAACACCTACTCTTTGTCATGAGAGTTCCAGGCACAGGATTTTGCTCCAGCAAGCCCCAGTAAGGTCAGCATTCAATCATCATCGTCATCACTCATTTTATAGGTAAAGAGTCTGAGGCCGGATGTGGTGGTTCACATCTGTAATCCCAGCACTTTGGAGGCCAAGGAGGGTAGATTAGACTGCCTGAGCTTGGGAGTTCAAGACCAGCCTGGGCAACATGGCAAAACCCTGTCTCTACCAAAAGTACAAAGAATTAGCCAGGCATGGTGGTGCTTCTGTAGTCCCAACTGCTTAGGAGGCTGGGGTGGGAGGATCGCTTGAGCCTGGGAGGTAGAAGTTGCAGTGAGTCCAGATTGTGCCACTGCACTCCAACGTGGGTGACAGAGTGAGGCCCTGTCTCTGAAAAAAAAAAAAAAAAAAAAAGAGTCTGAGTAGGGTTGCTAGATTTAGCAAATAAAAATACAATATCCCCCAGTTAAATTTGAATTACAAGTCAACGACAAACAATTTTTTTTAAGTATAAGTATGCCCTGTGCACCATGTGGCACATATTTAACTGGGCATCTTGTAATTTATCTGACCACCCTAAGTCCACTACTGAAAGGTTGGGTGACTTCTCCCAGATACTTCTCAGCTGGTTTTTATTCCTCCTATTCTGTGGAGGATGTGAAACGGCTCAGAATTCTTCATCTGATTTAATACAAAGACTATAAAAAAGGAAACAGTAGAAAGGTCCCATCTGTGTGTATGTGTTTGGGGAATATGAGTTTATTTCCAGTTTATTTTCTGGGAAGTTCTACATCCTGAGAGAATAGTTTTTATCTATAGAATTAACTGATTATTTCATTAAGAAATCTTTACTAAGTTTTTATTGTAAGCCATGCATTCTGTTAAATTAGGACTATTATTTTAGCATGTGTGATCTTTAAGAATTAGACTTACATTTTGCATGTTGGATAACTGAGATTGAGGGGCAGTACCTGGTGCAGGTGAGGTGCCCTCTAGGCCATCTCAAGCAGGGTATGTGGAGAGCTAATGCATAAAAACGATGTGGGTTGGCCAGATGCAGTGGCTCACACTTGTAATCCCAGCACTTTGGGAGGCCAAGGTGGGTGGATCACTTCACTCAAGAGTTCGAGACCAGCCTGGACAACATGGTGAAACCCCATCTCTACTAAAATACAAAAAATTAGCCAGGTGTGGTGGCACATGCCTGTCATCCCAGCTACTTGGGAGGCTGAGGCATGAGAATTGCTTGAACCCAGGAGGCAGAGATTGTAATGAGCTGAGATCCCACCACTGCATTCAAGCCTGGGCAGCAGAGGGAGACTCCGTCTCAAAACAAAAACAAAAACAAAGAAAAACTGGACCTGGGGAAGAGGTGGCTGTGCTTCTCTGGGCTCCGCTGTGACCTGAGCCCCCTGCTGTCCTCACCTGCAGTCCTGTGCCCAGCGAGGCTCCCTCGAGGACTGGCAGCTTGCCCCTCTGCTGCTCAGTGCTGCCTGTCTTCCTGCGGTGTGAACGGGCTGGCCCAACCTTTTTCTGTGCCTTTAGATAAACCGGTTTGATTCAAGCCCCTGCCCTTGCCAGCACCACCCCACCCAAGTAGATTTAAAGAAATCTGTGAGGGAAACATTTAATCAACTCATTTCGACTAAGTTACAGATGAGGTTGTCCTGTGTAAGTGCCGTGGGGCTCTGTTTCTTCCCACCAGCATCAGACATGGCAATGCAGACGAGTTGGGAAAGCTGACAAAGGACTCGTCAGCAGGAGGGAAGGGCTGTGCAGCCTGTATGCACTGGTTCAGTTGTCCTCCCTGCCAAGTGCTGACCACCTGGCTGCTTCCCCTCTGACCTAACCTGATCTCCTCTTTCCCTACCCATGCCGCCTATTCGTATCAGGCTGGCTCACTCTTTGTCTCTGCCTGGCTCACTTCCTCTGCCTGGAATCATGCCTGGTTTTAGTCTACCTGTCAAGGGAGCAATTGTTCCTCAAAGCCCACCTCAGCCCCACCTCCTCTAGGAAGTCCCCTTTGATTGCATGAAATGCCTTTCTCTGATTCCTGTGCCACTTCGTGCTTAAACCTCGTTACGCTCCTTCCTCTTTTTGTGTGTATATTTTGTCTCCTCTGATTATTTACAAGCAAAACCCAAACATTTGAATGAAGGGACAAAATGAAGTCTGTGGGTGTGGATGCCCAGCATGGAATTCTGCCTTGGTAGTTGCTCAACAGAGATTTGGTGGAAAAGAAGATGGTGATGATGACGACAGCAGTGAGAAGACAGAGTGCATCTTCTGCCGGTCACTGGCGTGGATGTCCTAGTTTTCAGTCACGTCATCTCTCTGAGTTTGGGGTTGCTCCTGCTCAAGGTGGAAGATGACAATGTTCGTGGAGCTGATGATCTATCTACCTCATCGTGCTGTTTTGCGGAACAAATGGGATAACACACAAGCTCTAGGCCATGCTCTTGGATACTGGACACCATCACACATACTCTTTGAGCTGTGGCCCTTTATCTGGTGAATTTGGGCTTTTAACTATAAGGGAACTTGGAGAGGTGGGGTGAATGAGTTGACATTAGAAACAAACAGCATTTGTGCTATAATCCTACTTGTTCCAGGCCACTGCCATTTTGGCATAGGTATGGGGGTGGGGCTGTGAATGAATGCAGTAAGATGGGAAAAGTAGGTGACATTTTCAACTGGCCTGTAAAGTGCTCTTCATGTTAAAAGGCAGAGCTGTACAAAAGGGAAGTTGGTGCAGGAGATTGTTCAGGGATTTTTTTTTTTTTGAGATGGAGTCTCGCTTTTTTACCCAGGCTGCAGTGAAGTGGTATGATCTCGGCTCACTGCAACCTGTACCCATGAGGTTCAAGAGATTCTCCTGCCGCAGCCTCCTGAGTACCCGCCACCACACCTGGGTCATTTTTGTGTTTTTAGTAGAGACAGGGTTTTGCTATGTTGGCCAGGCTGGTCTCGAACTCCTGACCTCAGGTGATCTGGCCGCCTCACCCTCCCAAAGTGCTAATATTACAGGCATGAGCCACTGTACCTGGCCTGTTCTGGGATTTAATAAAAAATATTTTTAGTCTTAAGCCCCACAATACCCCAAACAAACAAAAACACCACGTAATAAAAGAGCAGAAGAGATATGTTTTCCTTTTGACCTCTTTAAATAGTTTTCTGAAAGACAGATGGGGCTGAACTGTAGTACCAGGTAATTCTCAGTATACTTGTCGTTTTGATAGCTCAACTGTGTGCTGAGACCCACAGAAAAGGTCCTTTTTTGGTGGGGTTAAATTTGGATTTGATTGTTGACTTTTGGCACATTTAACTACCCAGTTTCCTTTATGTTCATTATCCCCCTTAGACCAGTATCAGAGAAGGGAGGGGAAAGATCCCTTGAGAAGTCAGTTCAGGTTGTGAAACCTGCTGGGAGGGTTTTTGCTTGGTGATAGGTATTAGAACCATAATCCTTGTTGACTTTTCCCCAGATCTTGGCCTCAGATCTTCCTCAAGATACTGCTTTGCTGATGGATAACTCAGGCAGCCCTGTTGACTCAGGGCTGCTGTGATTAGAACCAATTCGGGAACATCTGTGACATTTATGAACACATGCCAAGGAAGACAATTGCCTTTTAAAGACTACTTAATCAGTTAGCCAAGAAATAATTGCATGCAAAGAAGTCAAATTTCTGCTTCTATTTAATGTGATTAGCAGAGATGGACGCATCAGTCTCAGGTTGTTTCCACAGCCCTGCCTGGGACGATGTTCCAACTGCAGTTCCTTTTGACAGTCTCTGGAAGGGCAGAAACACCTCCTTGAATTTAAAAGAAACAGAATTATCGCGATAATATTTTATGCTAAGTTTAACCATACTCTAGCCTAGGCCACAGGAGAGAGATCCTGTCTTAAAAAAAAAAAATGCCCAGCACTTTGGGAGGCTGAGGGCAGGCAGATTACCTGAGGTCAGGAGTTCGAGACCAGCCTGACCAACACGAAGAAAGCCTGTCTCTACTTAAAAAAAAAAAAAAAAAAAAAAAATTAGCTGAGCATGGTGGTGCAAGCCTGTAATCCCAGCTACTTGGGAGGCTGAGGCAGGAGAATCACTTGAACCCAGGAGGCGGAGGTGGCAGTGAGCCGAGATGGCACCGTTGTACTCCAGCCTGGGAAACAAGAATGAAACTCCATCTCAGAAAAAATGCTAGGTTTAGATGAGAGATTACAAACTTAAATGGCTACAGGCAATATATATATACACATTTTTTTGAGACAAGGTCTCACTCCTCTGGCCCAGGCTGGAGGGCAGTGGTGTGGTTTTGGCTCACTGTAGCCTTAGGCTTGATGTCTCTAGCTAAGTTTTTCTCCCACCTCAACCTCCTGAGTAGCTGAGACTACAGGCACACGCTACCACACTTGGCTAATCTTTTGTATTTTTAGTAGAGACAACATCTTGCCCTGTTACCCAGGCTGGTCTCAAATTCATGTGCTCCAGCAGTCTGCCCACCTAGGCCTCCCAAAGTGCTGGCATGACAGGCATGAGCCACCGCAGCCAACCAGCAAGTACTTTAAATGAGAGATGAGGATCAGGTGAAAGACGGTGGAGCGTGGGTGCAATGGCTTAGGTCCCCTCACCAGACAGTTGCCTAATGGGATTTCAGATTTTCTCAGTTTTCAAGAGAAATCAGAACATCAGTTATTTTTTTTTTAAAGCTTTATTTTTTGAAACAATTTTAGTTTACAGAAAAGATAGTACAGAGGGTTCCCACATAGTCCACACCAGTTTCCTCTATTATTAAGGTTTTATATTAATATGGTAACTTTATTACAATTAACAAATCAGTATCGATACATTCTTATGAACTACAATCTATACTTTTTCAGACTTCCTTAGTGTTTACCTAATGTCTTGTTGTTTTTCCAGGACCCCGGCCAGGGCACCACATTACATTGAGTTGTTATATCTCCTCAAGTTCCTCTTGATTGTGACAGTTTCTTGGATTTTTTTAAAAAAGATTTTTAATGATCTTGCTAATTCTAAGACGTACTTGTCAGATATTCTGTAGAATATCCTTCTTGGAATTTGTCTTGTATTTTTCACATAATTAGATGGAGGTTATGGGTTAGGGGGGGATGAAGACCCCAGAGATAAAGTGCCACTCTAATCACATCGTATCAAGGGTACCTACTATCATCTGACTTACACTCTTGATGTTGGTCTTCATCACCTGGGCGAGGTAGTGTTCGTCAGGTTTTGATCTGCATCACCTACATGAGGTAGTATTTGTCAGCTTTCTCCACAATGAAGTTACTCTTTTGTCCTCTCTTTCCATAGTGTCCTCTTTGGAAGGAAGTCACTACATGCAGCCCATACTTAGAGGGGGGATTTATGTTCCCCCTCCTGGAGGAGTGAGTATCTATAGACATTATCTGATGTTCTTCTGCCCAAGAGATTTATCTAGTTGCTCCTATTTATTTAATAACAAGTCTATAAAGACTCATGGATATTCATTTTATGCTTTGGGTATATATTTCACTACTACTTGGTTGGTCAAATTGTTCCATCTTGGCCCATGGAAGCTCTTTCATTTTGTTCCTTTGTCTCTGGCATACTCCCAGTACTGATTTTATTATTATTATTATTTGTTTTGAATGTTTCCTTCCTTTCTGGAGCTACATGATACTCCAGGCTCATCTTTGATATTTCCTGCCTCAGTCCTAGAGTCAGCCATTTTTCCATGGATCCTTGGTTCCATTTATTGTAGAATGGTATTGGAAACTAAGATCTGGGCACTAGAGATGTTCATTGCTGCTGGAGCAATGAACAATATTTCATAAATAAATACTGCTAAGTGACTTCTGTCACTTAGCAGTATTTATTTATGTTTCATTCATGTCTTTTGTGTTTTGATAGCATATTTTCTTTTTATTTCTGAATAACATTTCATTGTATGAGTATATCACAATCTGCTTATTCATTCACAGATTGAAGGACATCTTTGTTGTTTAAGTTTTGGGGGTTATGAATAAACGACATAAACATTTGGGGGTTATGAATAAAGTTGCCATACACATTTTGCATGGACTGTTTTCAAATCATTTGGGTACTTATTGCTGGATTATATAGTGAGACTATGTTTAGCTTTGTAAGAAATTGCCAAGCTGTCTTCCAAAGTGTTTGTAATATTCTGTATTCTCTTCAAGATACAAGTTTTTAAAATTTTAAATCACACGAATAACTGCTGGCACCGAATTCCAGTTATCTAAAAATCAAACGACCACAAAAAAAATGCAGCAGGGAACTGTGTTTTGCCTACAGGCAGGCAGTTAATAACCTCTCCAGATGTTAGAACAATGTTTTCCAACAGAACTTTTGTGCTGATGGAAATGCTACATATCTGCTTTGCCTAACTCAATAGCAAATTATAATAGTTCAAGTGGCTATTAAGCATTTGAAATGTAGCTAGCAAGACTGAAGATTGAATTTAAAATTTTTATATTATTTTAATTAGGTTTAAATTTACTCACAGCTGACTAATGCCCACCATATTAGATGGCACAGTTTTAGGTCATTGTAAGAATTTTGGGTTTACTTGAGTGAGAAGAGAAGTTGAGGAGGATTTTGAGCAGGGCAGTGGAATGTTCTGACTTACTTTCTTATTTTGAGAGATAATAGAGTCTTGCTATATTGCCCGGGCTGGAGAGCAGTGACTATCGTAGTGCATTACAGCCTTGAACTCCTGGGCTCAAACAACCCTAATGCCTCAGCCTCCCAAGGAGCTGGGACTACAGGTGTGCATGACTGCACCTGGCTGACTTAGATTTTTAAAGCATTGCTTCAGGCTGGGTGCGGTGGCTCACACTTGTAATCCCAGCACTTTGGGAGGCCAAGGCAGCCAGATCACCTGAGGACAGGAGTCCAAGACCAGCTGGGGCAACATGGTAAAACCCTGTCTCTACCAAAAACACAAAAACTTAGCTGGGAAATGGTAGCACACACCTGTAATCCCAGCTACTCAGGAGGCTGAGACAGGAGAATCCTTTGAACCTAGGAGTCAGAGGTCGCAGTAAGCTGAGATCATGCCACTGCACTCTAGTTTTGGTGACAGAGCAAGACACTGTCTCAAAATAAATAAATAAATAAAGTATAACTTTAGATGCTGTGTTAGGAATAGACTGAAGGGGTCAAGGGTAGAAGCAGAGAGACTTGTTGGAAGAATACTACAATAATCTAGAAAAGAGATGACAGTGGCTTGAACCAAGGTGATGGTAGTGGGCATGGAGAGAAGTCATCAGATTCTTGACTTTTTTGAAGTGAGGGTCTATGCAAGTTAGTATTTGCCAAATCTTCACCGTATTTGTGACAAAGACCGTGGAATTAAAAGTTCTTACTATTTGCAGCCTCGTTTTTCTTATTCCATCTTTCATTTTCTTTAAACCACTGAGGATGGTAATTTTGGTAAGATTTCAGCCTTCCTGCTTCAGAGGTACCATGTTAAAACCTGACTGGGTTTCTGAGTGGTTTCCTTTCTCTTATTTTCAGGAGAATGATTCTGTGCCTTACCTTCAAGCTGCCACTGCAAGTGTGGGGCTAATATAAAGAAGCACACTTTTAGTTCTTAATTTTAAAATTATTTTTTACTGCATCCACTTTTTAGGTTTCATAAAAGTAATTACTACCATGGCCATGGGTCATATATGAGTAAGTGGGTAGAAGGGCCTAGCTGGTTTCTGCTGGGATCATATGTTAGCCTTATAGGAATTCTGTAACCAGCACTGTCCAATAGAAATATAATGCGAGTCACCTGTGCAATTCAAAATTTTCTGCTAGGCATGTTAAAAAGAGTAAAAGGAAACATATGAAATTGATTTTAATAATATATTTTATTTAATTCAATATACCCAAACTATTATTTCAACATGTAATCAATATAAAAAATTATCAGTGAGATGTTTTACATTCTCTTTTCTTTGAAATTTGAAATGTGTTTTACACCTACAACACATCTCAATCCAAACCAGCCATGTTTCAAGTGCTCATTCACCACAGATGTCTGGTGGCTACCGCATTAGGTAACACAGGTGTAAGTAAGCATTTGTCAAGTTTGGCTTTGGTGGAGGTAGTGTTGAGGAATTAAATTCCTGTTGTCATTGGTATCACAGACACTATTGTGTAATAAATCAAGATAATATTGTATAATGTGAGCAGTGGCTAGTCTTGTAAAACAAATGAAAAATAAAAATACATCTCAGCTCTACCAAACTTAGACTGGAGGTGCTGGTCTGTGATATGTCTAGTAACATCTCCAGGATATATACTGAAATAAATTCCTCCTTAAGAAAATCAGATTGTCCTCTTTTCTTCCTTTGGGCCACCAGGAAGGCTTAATTTGAAATAAGGTGCTAGGATGGGGCTTGCCTTAAGAGAAGGCTTTAGTTATCTCATCAACTCTGAATTGGAGGCTTGCCTACCTTAGCTGTATTTTCTGGATCTTTCAGCTAAGACGGGTCTTTGGAAGTTGCCTGCCACCCTTCCCACCAAAGTACTATCTGGCGATGACCACAGCTATGGCTGATGAGAGGAGGGACCAGTTGGAACAATATTTGCAAAATGGTATGTATTTGCAGGTTTTTTTTTAAAACAGATTTATTGCAATGTAAGTTATATGCCACAAAATTCACCTGCTAAAGTGTATAATTCAATGCTTTTAAAATATATTTATATAATTAATTGTGCAACCATTACCATAATCTAATTTTAGAATATTGTCATCACCCTCGAAAGAAACCTCATACCCACTGGCAATCACTTCCTCTTTCCCTCCCCACCAGGCCCTGGCAACTACTACTGTAATTTCTATCTCTAAAGATTTGCCTATTCTGGACATTTCATATATAAGGGATCATATAATATGTGTTCTTTGTATTTGGTTTTTAAAATACTTTTTTTAAAAAAAGAGATGAGATCTGGCTGGGCATGGTGGCTCACACCTGTAGTCTCAGCACTTTGGGAGACCAAGGCAGGAGGATCACTTGAGGCCAGGAGTTTGAGACCAGCCTGAGCAACATAGAGAGATCCTGTTTCTAAACAAAATTTTAAAAATTAGCCAGGTGTGGTGGTGCATGCCTGTAATCCCAGCTACTTAGGAAGCTGAGGTGGGAGGATGGCTTGAGCACAGGAAGTCAAGCCTGCAGTGAGCCATAATTGCACCACTGTACTCCAGCCTGGGTGACACAGCAAGACACTGACTCTAAAAATAATAAAAAGAGGTGAGGTCTCACTGTGTTGCCCAGGCTGGTCTCAAATTCCTGGGCTCGAGTGATCTTCCTGCCTCAGCTTCCTAAAGTGTTAGGATTACAGGTGTGAGCCACCACACCCAGCCTAAATGTCTCAGCAGTTATAAGTTTGCCGATTTGAGTTGGTTTGATTTTTTGAGACAAGGTCTTTCTGTGTTGCCCAGGCTGGAGTTCAGTGGCATGATCATGGCTCACTATAGCCTTGATCTCCTGGGCTCAAGCAATCCTCCCACCACAGCTTCCCAAGTAGCTGGGACTGTATGTGCAACACACCATGCTTGGCCAATTAAAAAAAATTTTTTTAAATAGAGATGGGGTCTTACTATATTGCCCAGGATGGTCTCAAACTCCTGTCCTCAAGCAATCCTCCCATGTCAGCCTCCCAAAGTGCTGGACTGCTGTGATTATGAACCACTGCACCTAGCCAATATTTAATTTAATTAAATTATTATTATTATTATTTTTAGACAGAGTCTTTCTCTGTTGCCCAGGCTGGAGTGCAGTGGCATGATCTCGGCTCACCGCAGCCTCTGCCTCCCGGGTTCAAGCGATTCTCCTGCCTCTCCAGTAGCTGGGACTATTGGCACTTGCCACCATGCTCAGCTAATTTTTGTATTTTTTTTTTTTAGTAGTAGAGATGGGGTTTCACCATGTTTGCCAGGCTCGTCTCATGCTCCTGACCTCAAGTGATCTGTCCACTTCAGCCTCCCAAAGTGCTGGGATTACAGGGGTGAGCTACCACACCCAGTCTACTTTATGTTTAGGGTCATACTGGGTGCTGTATTTTGGCTCTGTCTGGGAGGTCAAAAAAAAAAAAAACAGTTTCTCGATTAGGAATGAACAAAATAATGAGATGAACCATTTACAGGAAAGCTCTTAAGAGACATTAAAGGTCTTTCTTAGCAGTGCCAGAGCTTGCTCCTCCATCGTAGTCCTTACCAGGAAGCCATGCTAAGGCACCAAGGACTTTCAGCTTTGGCTCCCGTGAAGCTTACCGTACAGCAGCTTGCCCATCACCCGGGTCCTAGAAATACTATGTACAGATCTCATGGAAAAGAGGATGTCGAGGGGAGATGGAAAAACTGGCACTTTTACTTAAACTTCTTAAAATTGGGAAAGTATATACACATAATATTTTTTAAAAATATAAACTACCCAAAAGAATATACAATGGGAGGCCAGGCACAGTGGCTCACACCTATAATTCCAGCACTTTAGAGGGGCAAGATGGGTGGATCAGGAGGTTAAGAGATCAAGACCGTCCTGGTAACATGGTGAAACCCTGCATCTACTAAAAATACAAAAATTAGCTGGGCGTGGTGGCATGCACCTGTAATCTCAGCTACTTGGGAGCTGAGGCAGAAGAATCACTTGAACCACAGAGGCAGAGGTTGCAGTGAGCCGAGATCATGCCACTGCACTCCAGCCTGGCAGCAGAGCAAGACTCTGTCTCAAAAAAAAAGAAAAGAAAAGAAAAAGAAAAAAGAAAAAGAATACACAATGAAAGGTAAGTACCCCTTCCACCCCAGGCTGTTTGTATATTCCCTAGCAGCGATTTGCATTTATGTAGGTCCCTTTTTGCTCAACACAAATTGAGGTTTACTATACATACTTTTCTGTATCTGAATTTTAGAGCTTTTTATTCTGAAAGTTTGATTTACAGAAAAGTTGAAAACATAATGCAAAGAATTTCTGTATGCTCCACCCAGATTTTCAAGATATCCACATTTTACATTTATCATTCTTTTTTCCTTCTGTGTATATGTGTATATATGAATTTCTATATATCTTTTTTAAAAACTCACTTGAATGCTACATACCTCAGCCACCTAATTTTAAAATACTTTGTGACTTTGGGAGGGTAAGGCAAGCAGATCACCTGAGCCCAGGAGTTCAAGACCAGCTCGGCCTATATGGCAAAGCCCTGTCTCTACTAAAACTACAAAAAATTAACCAGGTATGGTGGCAGGTGCCTGTAATGCCAGCTACTCAGGAGGCTGAGACAGGAGCATCGCTTGAACCCAGGAGGTGGAGGCTGCAGTGAGCCCAGATTGCGCCATTGCACTCCAGCCTTGGTAACAAGAGTGAGACTGCATCTCAAAAAAATAAATAAAGTAAAATAAAATACTTTGTGTATTTCCTAAGCTCACAGAGACTCTCTTATATAACCAGAGTGTAGTTATCAAAATCAGGAACCAACATTGATACAACAATGTTCAATGTATCAAAACTAGGAACAAACATTGATACAATAATGTTCAATGTATCAGAACCAGAAAACAACATTGATACAATAATGTTCAATGTGTCGAAATCAGGAAACAACATTGATACAATAATTTATTAGAGACCTTATTTAGACTTCACCAGCTATTAGGCTGGGCATGGTAGCTCATGCCTATAATAAGTCCAGCACTTTGGGAGGTTAAGGCAGGAGGATCCCTTGAGCCCAGGAGTTCAAGGTCAGCCTGGGCAATATAACAAGATCCTGTCTGTACCAAAAACTAAAAATAAAATTAAAATTAGCTGGTTATAGTGCCATGTGCCTGTAGTCCCACCTACTTGGAAAGCTGAGATGGGAGGCCTGCTTGAGCCCAGGAGTTTCAGGCTGCAGTCAGCTCTGATCACCACTGCACTCCATCCTGAGCAGCAGAGAAAGACCCTCTCTTAAAAATTAAAATAAAGTCAGCAAACATATAACTGCTGAGACATTTAGGCTGGGCATAGTGGCTCATACCTGTAATCCCAACACTTTGGGAAGCTGAGGCAGGAGGATCCCTTGAGCCCAGGAATTTGAGACCAACCTGGGAAACATAGACCTTATCTCTTTTTATTTTTTTAAGAGTCAGTGTCTTGTTTGTGACCCAGACTGGAGTGTAGTGGTGCAATCACAGCTCACTGCGGTCTCAACCTCCTGAGCTATGACTTGGATAACTGCACTCCAGCCTGGGTGACAGTTGGAGACCCTGTCTCTAAAAATAAATAAATAAAATGTCACCAACTAGTATAATAATGTCCTTCATAGCTAAAGAAAGATTTTCTCTTGTAAGTTGACTTTTTTCTCTTAAAATATATAACTTAGAGATCATTCTACATCAGCAGTCATAGATTTATCTCATTATTTTTCATGGCTGCATATTTTTCTTAAACATAGTAAAATTTCTTGAAGCCATCTATTTCCTATTAATTTTTTCTTTTCTTTTTCTTTCTTGTTTTTTCTTTTTCTTTTTTTCAAGGAGACCATACTTCTTTTTAGGTCTGCTGAATGGGCTCTTTCAAAGTTCAAGTTCAAAATGCAGTATCTTCTGAATTTTCATTCTCCCTTGGCTTGTTTTCTCGTGTCTTAGCAAAATGCTCCTTTAATATCTGGCCTTTTTACAGATGATCACAGTGCTTAAGGGCTCACTTTTCCAGGCCTGGTCTTTATTCACATCATCAGGATGACTTGTGTACCATCTTTGACAAGGTCAAGTAAGCTTAGCCTCATGACTCAGAGCACAGGTTCTAGAATCAGACCCAGGGTCAAATCCCACTTTAGCTCCTCACCAGCTGTGTGACCTTGGACAAGATATCTACCTTCTCTGAGCCTCAGTTTCTTTATCCATGAAATAGAGGTATTTACCTTGGAGTTTGTTATAAAGATTAGATAAGCTAAAATATGTAAAGTTTTTATCCTGGTACTGGTACTTACTAGTCATGCAGTAAATACCAGCTGGGTGAATACGTTTTTCAGCAGCTTTCCCCATTCCCAAGAATTTATGCTAATGAATATAGTTATTAATAGTTTGCCTATATGCCCCATTATGTTTCAGAAAATAATGCAAGGGCTCCCCCCCGTTCCCTACCTTCCACCAGAATTACCCCTCAGAAAAGACAGAATGCCTTTATTTTTCTTTTTGAGACAGAGTCTCTCACTGTCACCCAGGCTGGAGTGTAATGGCAAGATCTTGGCTCATTGCAACCTCCACCTCCTGGGTTCAAGGGATTCTCCTGCCTCAGCCTCGCTAGTAGCCGGGCTTACAGTTGTGTGCCACCATGCCCAGCTAATTTTTTGTGTCTTTAGTAAAGATGGGGTTTCACCACATTGGCCAGGCTGGTCTCTAACTCCTGACCTTGTGATCTGCCCACCTTGGCCTCCCAAAGTGCTGGGATTACGGGCATGAACAACCGTGCCCAGCGTGGAATGCTTTTTATAAATAGTTTCTTACATTGCAGGGACTTTCTCTCTTAGTTTATTTTGAAAAGCATGACATCATTTGGGAAAGGCACAGCCTACAGTGAAGTCAGTGATAGTTTTGAATGCTGGTAGAGGATGTTTGATGAAATTAGTAAAACAGGTTGGGTGTGGTGATGCATGCCTGTAATCCCAGCTACTTGCGAGACTGAGGCAGGAGAACTGCTTGAACCCGGGAGGTGAAGGTTGTAGTGAGCTGAGATCGCACCATTGTACTCTAGCCTGAGTGACAGAGCAAGATTTTGTCTCAAAAAGAAAAAAAAAAAAAGTTAGTAAAACAGCAATGAAAACAGAAGGAAATTTGGGAGCATTTAGTGAGTATGTAAGTGTAGCTGAAGTGCAGGATATAGGAGAGGACCTGTGGCAAGGGGGGTGAACCAGGAGGAACCAGGCTGGGCCACACCTTGTGGGTTTGCAGTTCTCATGGGGGTGTGTCTGCCTCGTCTGCTCTTCCCATAGCTCCTGGCTATTTGTATCAGGAGCTTTAAAACTAAGGGTGAAATATTTTCATTAAATATAGAAGAATGAAATATTTCAAATCTCTTTGACTGCCTTATCATTGCTTCTTTTTGGTAACGTCTTGAGAACTCTTATCATTCAAAGAGGTGCTGTCGACCAGGCACTGTGGCTCATGCCTGTAATCTCAGCATTTTGGGAGGCCGAGGTGGGTGGATCACCTGAGATTGGGAGTTTGAGACCAGCCTGGCTAACATGGTGAAACCCCATTTCTACTAAAAATAAAAAAAAATTAGCTGGGCATGGTGGTGGGTGCCTGCAATTCCAGCTGCTTGGGAGGCTGAGTCAGGAGAATCACCTTAACCCAGGAGGCGGACGTTGCAGTGAGCCAAGATCACACCACTACACTCCAGCCTGAGAGTCAGGGCAAGACTCCAAAGAGGTACTCTCAGTCGATGTTTCTTGGTTGAATTAAAATTTCAAATTACCCCATGTCTTGCTAGGCTAGAAGTCTAGATGCAGGTTTAAGATCTTTCTGCTTCTTCATGTAAACATTATCATGCTGGTAAGGCAGCAAAATGGATGTTGAGTAGTACGGGTATGTATAAATACAGTGAGATGCCTGGGAACACTGACACCCTGGGTGGGTGTCATGAGTTTCTGTTGATAAGGCTGCCTGTAGGAGGCTGTGGGGTTCGTTCCCATGTGAAGCCCCTCGGAATTGGGCCTCACCATATGGTGAGCTTGAGCCCGGACACAGTTTCCCGTTGGAGGCAGTCGAGATATGGGAAAGTAGGAACTGCAGGTAAAGGAATTACAAAAAGAACTTTGTGAGACTGTGATGTGGCCTTCATGTGGTCTGACAGGACAATGTGTCCAGTTTCTGATTTATGACTTTGTCTACCCACTATTGGGTCCTGTGCTTTTTCTTATGACTGCGCAAATATAATGGGTTTCTGCCTCTCTGGTGCCTTGCATAGACTTTTAATTATAACTTTTAATTGTATAACTTTTAATTATATAACTTTTAATTGTAACTTTTAATTATAAGTTTCCCCACCACCTGCGTGACTTGATTG
>CAUYQU010026034.1:0-45477 GCA_963574635.1 Cheracebus regulus
AATGATCCTAAATATATACATACCCAGATACATAAGGCAAGTTCTTAATGACTTACAAAGAGACTTACACTCCCACACAATAATAGTGGGAGACTTTAACACTCCACTGTCAATACTAGACAGATCAACGAGATAGAAAATCAACAAGGATATCCAGGACTTGAACTCAGACCTGGAACAACTAGACTTAACAAATATTTACAGAACTCTCCTCCCACAAATCCACAAAACATACTTTTTCTCAGTATCACATTATACCTATTTTAAAAGTGACCACATAATTGGAAGTAAATCACTCCCCAGCAATTGCATAGCATTTCACAGGTTTAAATAAATTTTATTGGTTGGCTGCTTATATGTTATTTTCATCCCCTATTCCTTCCTGTCTCCATTGTTAAACACAATTATTGGCATAGAAGAGGTTTTTAATACCCATTTTTAGACTGTATTCTAGCCTGGGCAATAAAACAAGAATCCCATTATCTCTCCCTCTTTCTCTTCCTCTTTCTTTCTCTCTTTCATACTTTTTTTCATTCTTTTGCCATTTCTTTCTTTTTCCTTTTCTCTCTTTTTCTAAAATCTCTTCCTCTTTCTTTCTCTCTTTCAATCTTTTTTTCTTTCTTTTGCTGTTTCTTTCTCCTTCTCTCTCTTTTTCTAAAATCTCTTCCTCTTTCTTTAAAAAAAAAAAAAACAACAAATGTCTAATGGTGATTTTGTATTAGTGGAAAAAAAAACTTACTCCTAAGGAATTTATAATTCAGATAAAATACTGTTGGAAAAAAACAGGATTTCTTTGGGTAGCTTTGAGTTAGAATCAAGGACAGCTGCTTTGTAAAATTCACAGAACTAAGTTCTAACATTTCAGAAATATCTTAAAGCTCTGAATCAGTTTTCAGTTTATTATGCTTATTCTCCAATCTCCAATTGAAATTATTTAAAAAAAATTAATTTTGTGGTAGCTTTTATTTTTACTTTATTTCATGAATTTGAAAAATTAAAAAGACACAACGAATACTTGAGTTTTAAGAGATTTATTTCAATTGATGACAAACTTTGCTAAAAGACATTTTTTTCTTTAGTCATACAATTACTCTTGCCTAATTAGCCTTTAGCTTTGTTTTTCTTGAATTTATTTTGCATTATATCTCTTCAAACTCATTAGCACTATTTAACATGGAAATAATAGGTGAGTCTCAGCACGTTGATCTCACACCTGGGAACATTTTATCTTATTTCATTGTATATCATAGCATGGTCTTTCCTGTGTATTCACAAGAAATGTGTCTAACAGTTTTACTAGGTTATCACATTGTATTGCTACAGTGAAGTTAGAGCCTTGCTGTAATAAGAAGCAGCATGTATTTTCTACCCGCAACTTGGAAGAATGACTTCCTAACAACTGAGGCTGGAGGTACATCATTAACACATGTCTAAAATTGCTTAACTGCACTTTTAAGGAAATTCAGAACACAGCACTTTTCTTTGAAAACTAGGATGATTTAACTTAGGCTTGATACAAACTATTAAATATGTTTTAGAAAGTGAATCATGTTTTGTGTTCTTAAATAGTACAAAATGTCATCTAATCTTGTAATTTATTTATAATATTTGATAAAATTATTTTTTGTTAAATTTAAATATATTACTGTGGGAAATAAAAGCTGTTTTGATTTTTTTCTTGCATGTTAAATACACAAGAATATACTGCCTTCTGTAACATTCTCTAGCAAGGATAATGACCACACGTAAACACAAACTGAATACATTTAAAAAAAACTAATATTTTCTCATTGATATAATTTAAATGTATCACTTGGGGTTATAATCTTATTTATTCATTAAATAAATATTTAGTGAGAAATTATATGTTAAAGATAGTTTTTGGTACTTGGGTAACATTTAAAACTACTTTTAACATATAATAATAACAGCAAACACAAGAAAAAATATCTCTGTACTCACAGATCTTACATTCTAAGAGAATGAGATTCATAAGACAATAAAGGTTAAATGTAGCCAGTAATTTAGTATGCTTTACAATTATGTGTCCTGCAACAATCAAATTTAAAAAAATTAAGGGGATTGCAATTTATTCTCTAAAGGATGCAATTCAAAAAATGTTATTTAAGGCAATTACCCATTAGGAAAAAACTGTTCATACACTTTAATAAAGTGGTGATTTTAACTATGCAGCATGGAGAGGAAAAAGTATTAGACAGAAGGAAAAGCCAGATTGAAGTCCTAAATTAGGAGAATGACCAACATATATAAAGAGCAGAAAACAAACCTTTGAGGAGAGTAAGGTCAGAGATGAAGTAAGGGGCCGTGGCTTATGCCTGCAATCCCAGCAACTTGGGAAGCTGTGGCAGGTGGATCAGTTGAGGTCAGGAGTTGAGACCAACCTTGCCAACATGGCAAAACTGTATCTCTACTAAAAATACAAAGGACATGGTGGTGCACACCTATGGCTTAATGTTATATTTATTGGGAATCTATTTTGTGCAAACGTCTATACTAGTCCTTTAGGGGATACCAATGGAATTTTAAAAGTGAATGTAATTGTTTCCTGTTTGCCCATTTTATGGTAATGTGAAGAAAACTGATAAATAGGAAAGGGAAAAGGAACCTTGAAAAAATATAAATGTATTTGATATGGTTGATATTTTGATGATAGCAGGTTTTTCCTTTTTACTCTAGTACTTTCGCCATCTTATAAACTTTTGCAAAATGTTGAACAAAAGACCTTTTTGTATTAATGGTCTTTGTCTTTATGATTGCTAAAAGATAGATATAGGAATATTTAAATGGTCCAGATAAACATATAATTTGGAAAATAAATATCAAAATATATTTTTCTAGAAAAGACAAGCTAGTATGTGTAGGTTGATAAATGACATATTATTTAATCACATGGTTTAGATTTGTATGCTTTCTTTGCATTTTCAAGCATTCTGTCTTTTAAATATACAATACATTCAAAAGAAAGCTTCTTTTTTTTTTTCATAGCAACCACAGTTTAGATGAATAGGTTACATGAGTCACTCTCTGGGTTACCGTATATATTTATGATTGTGATAAATAAAACCTAAAAATTAGTATCAGTTAATTTAAATATATGTGAGCATGCATTTATCTAATAAAAATCTTAAATACAATGTGCCTCACCTAGAAAAACAGTTCTGTACATACAAATAGAGGTACAGGAATAAAAAGAAGAGATTGTGGAGGAAAGGCACAAAATATCTTCACTCCTTTATCCTTGCCAATATCCTTCCTTTACTGAAGGAAATTATTTTCCTTATAAACAATAAAATCTGCTGTCTTCTTTCCTTTGCTCACCCTCATACACACACACGCACACACACACACACACACGAGACATATATGTAAAATTACAGTTTTGGTTTAGATTTTCTTCATTCCATAATCTAAGGAAATAAAATTCTAAGACAGTGAGTAATACAAGTTATAGGAATACAATATTATCAAATGTAAGCCTTAATGATTTCTTTATAAATACGAGTATGGATTATGTGTGTTAGGTAATTTAGTCATTATCTGCTGCATTCTAAGGTTAACTCTCCTGAACATTTTTGGAGAAATAACTGACAATGGGGATGGCCTACGGAAATAATAACAGATCAATATTATTTCTCTTTCTACTTACAAAAAGTGATTTTATAAGTTAATAGATATATGGGGTATAAACAGAATCTTCTGCCTAAAAATCACCTTCAGAGAAAACCCTTTCTTATTATTACCACAAAACACTTAATTTTCTTTTATTCCAATTACAAAAATGTCCACTGATACTGCATATTAAGTGATATTTTTAAAATTTTTTCTTCAAAATTTACAACCATCTCATCTCCCATTATGTGAAGCGCCATACTTCAGTCTCCACAAAATCATTATCAATGGCTTACTATATTTTATCTTCCCTCTTATAGAAGGATTTGAAAGAAAACAGGGAAGAGATGCTGCAGAATCAAGGTCTATTTATTTTTAAGCCCCACTGTTAATGCATTTTGTTAAAGGGCAGGTTGCAAATGTGAACCCACTGTATTAATGCAAAACTATTCATTTGGCAAAATTATTCAAGTGAAAATATCTAAGCAAATGATATCAATTGAACCATTTACCCTGAAGGAAAAGCTGTCACTAATACTTTATCTATCATCTTGTTTAAAGTTTCTGGCTTCAAATATATATTTATATTTTTCTCTAATACGGGAGTATCTCCTAACACTAGAAAGATGTGCCTAGTTTAATGGTGGGGTAGAAAGAAACAGGTTTGAGAGTACCACAAAACCTTTTAAATCCAATAGCAATTATCTTTATTCAGCTTCATCTCTGACATCAGTCTTGCCCACTCTGAGCTAGTAGGATTATTCTTCAAATAAGCATTTTATTAAGCACAAACTGTGTCAGATATTGTGGTTGGTGCCCATAACAGTAGTCAGAAACAACCCTAGAACTTGTTAGATTCAAAAGAACGCTTGAACTCATCCAGCAAAGACATTTTATTTATCATCAGGAAATCTCTCCCGTTTTTGCTAGCGACTACTGACAAAATAAACAGATTATTTTTCACATATTTAGGATGTGATACTTTAATAGCATTGATTTTGCACATATTCATAATTAGTGTTGTGTATTAGTAGTGATCCTTATAAAAATACTCAATTCATGGTCAGTTTTTAAAGAAATCTTTGTAAAATCCATAATATAGGAATTAATTCTATGTCTTAGCAGTTAGGTTGAAAAATATGTGCATACTAGTTGGTTGGTTGGTTTTTGAAGAAAATGATTCTGTTAAAATGGAAGGTCTCTGTTCTCCTCTTCCAACAAAGTATCATATACAAAAGTTGTATTACTACCGGTCAGAAAAAAAAAGCAAAGGGAAAAATGCTTATAAAATATATAAGATCCCAACTTAGATAAATTCCTCAAGCTCCTTCTCACTAATTCTATCTCTGTCTTAATATACCTCCCCCAAAATTTTAAGTAGAATATCAATCTCTTGGGTGTTAGGGAACAGACTTAAATAATAACCTTCTGTCTTGATTAATCCCATCTGTATTCGTTTACTATTTCAAATTGATGCAGTTAGGAGGCAAGGAAATACTGAGTGGAACAGGGTGGTTCCTAGGCAAAGGCCCCACCCTCAAGACGGGAAACCCACAGCCCTAAATGGGAACAGGTATTCTTGTTTTTGCTCTTAAATTGTGCCTTTTGGCCTACCACTCCCCCCTATCCTGTACCCATATAAACCCCAAAACCCAGGCTCCATGAGTAGATGAGCAGAAGAGCAGAGGAACAGAAGAGTGGCGCAGCAGAGAAGAGGAGAAGAGAAGGAGCATCTGAATGTTGAGAGGAGTTCAGCTGGGGATTTTTAGAGAAGAGATTGGCGGCAGTGTGGCCAAACTCCAGGGAAATATTATCTTTCCACTCCATCCCTTTTCCAGCTCCTCATCCATCCCACTGAGAACCACCTTCACTGCTCAGTAAACCCCCCACATTCACCGTCATTTAAGTCTGTGTGTAACCCGATTCTTCCTAGATGTAGGACAAGGACCCAGGTATCAAGAGAGCACTGAGCTGTTTAACACTTAAGCTGTCTTCAGATGGCAGAGTGAAAGGAGCACTGTAACATGCCCACTGGGGCTTCAGGAGTTGCAGACGCCCACTCCTGGATGCTACCATGGGGCTAGAGCCCAGAAGCTCTTGCCTATCATCTGGACCTGTCCTTCTGTGTGCTCCCTCTCCTGTAAAAGGTTGAGTGGGTGGTGGCCAAACAGAAGAGCCACATACATCTTGCAAGGCCTGCAAAGCGGTTAAGGAAACTATCCTGTTTCAAAATCAATAATATTTTGATTCTTGATACTGCAATCTATATTCATATATTCTATATGCAATCTATATTCATATATTCTATATTATACATTTATCTAATAGGAAAGTGGAATTTTATATTCCCTTTATTACTTAATAATTCAAAAAATTTTGTTTTCTTTTATAATATGTAAAGCAGCTACAGGGCACTTTTCAATACCTCTACAGTAAGTTGGTAGGTATTTATTTTATATGTATTATATGTATTATATATAAATATTTATAATATATATGTTATATATATTATAAATATGCTTTATTTTCTAGAACCAAGTGGTAGTCTCTGGAATAAGGAATAATAATATCTACTTTTTAAACACCTAATCTATTTCAGAAACTATATTATGTAATTTGCAGATATTATTTCATTTAAAATAAATCATTAGAAAATATTACCCGCATTTTCCAAGATAATGAATTATAAAAAGATTAATTATCCTTCTTTAAAAAATGATCTTATCCTAATATTAGACTCAGATCCTTGTTTCCTGACAGTTTATGTAAATATTTTAACACAAACTATGTTGTATCTGGGAGCTCAAGTATTTTTTCAACTAAACAAAAAATGTTGCTATAATATCATCCTTGGTAGTCAGCAATTATCAACTATAATTTTAAGAATAACAAAATGATTCCAAAATTGTTTTCAATTTATAAACATATTAGCAAAGTGCATTTCATTTATGAAAACTAACATTTTGGGTTTCTGAAGAACATGAATTGTTCCTGATTCATGATATAGTGAACCAAAAAGATGCTGGTATGCAATCTATTGTTAAAAAAAAAAAAAGCAGTTTTAAAACATTCAGATAATGTGAAAAGTAACTACCTGAACATTCTGGAGAATCAATAGAAGCAAAAGGACTCTGAGGATGCATACACACTTTGAGATGTCGACTAAGAAAAGGCAAAGAAAACATACTGCAAAGCAGTATGACAAGGTATTTATTCCTATCTTATAATTTGCAATTCAGGAGAAAGATTCCACTAGAAGCCAGGGTTCAGAAGAGAGAAAGGGGAGTGGGGACTTTTCAAAGGATACACTAAACAAATTGTTTTGAAAGAATTATCATTAGCTAAGGTAGCTGGTTTAGTATCTAAGTCCATAGTTGATTGATTGTTACTGTTTAAGAGCTGTAGTCCCCGGAGAATTTCAGCTATTTTCTAGGATGTTGCGGTCCTGGTGGTTTGGCCCAGATGGAAGTTTCAAGGAAAGTTTCTGGTTTTTGTTTTGTTTGTTTCTCCGAGGTTCCAGGTTTTACAGGTCCTTCTTTAAATGGCTTCCCAAATGCACTATAGAGCTCAAAATCATGGTGACACCATTTAGTATTCCCTATGATATGCTTTGGCTGTGTCCCACCCAAATATCATCTTGAATTGTAGTTCCCATAATTCCAATGTGTCATGGGAGGGAGCCAGTGAGAGGTAATTGAATCATGGGGGTGGTTACTCCTATGCTGTACTACTGATAGTGAGTGAGGTCTCATACATCTGATGGTTTCATAAGGGACTTTTTCCCCTTTCCTCAGCAATTATTTCTGCTGATGTGAAGGACTTGTTTGCTTCCATTTCCACCATAATTGTAGATTTCCTAAGGCCTCCCCAGCCATGCTGAACTGTGAGTCAATTAAGCCTCTTTCCCTTAGAAATTACCTAGTCTCTGATATATCTTTATCAGCAGCGTGAGAATGGGTTAACATATCACATACGGCAAATGAGACATGGGGAAGTAAACAAGTCCCTGCATGTATCCTAGGGTATTAATCTGGAATTAGGAGCAGTTTTTGTGATATATCTACTACTTAAAGGGTAGACATAGAGAAGCCCAGTTTTTGTGGCCTGAGAAACCAGAAAAATAAGCTTTGAAATTTTGGACAATGAAAAGATTAGGATTTCAGAAGCAAAGTGCATAAGAAGGGATTTCCTAGCACTCCTATCCACATTTTGACGGAAATTTGAACCATGCTTGAGAAAATCAGATTCAAATCAGTATGCTAAAGAAACAAGATCTGAACCAAGTTTCTGCTTTAGGGACATTCTGTAATTTAAATCCAGGCAAATATTCCTTGCTAAAATTAAGAAAAAAATGCTCACCAAAGAAAACTAACAGAACCCTAAAACTCCATAATGTAACATTTTTGATATCATGAATACAATAAAAAAATAACTGTATGACGGGCACTGTGGCTCATGCCTGTAATCCCAGCTCTTAGGGAGGCAGATGCAGGAGGATAGCTTGAGCCCAGGAGTTCAAGACCTGCCTGGGCAATATAGCGAGACCCCATTCTCCACAGAAATGAAACAAACAAACAAACAAAAAAAACTGTAATATGAAAAAGAGAATATATACATCTCAAATGCAAAGAGTGTTAATGGAATCCAAAATTAAAAACAAGATAATGACAGTAACCAACATCTTGATAAACTTGTAATTATTCTCAATGAAACATTGTTTCAATGAATAAAAATCTCAGCTCTCAGTAAGGAACTGTCAAATCTTAGTAGACAAAAATGTAAACAATGAAAAAACCAAACGTACATTCCTGGACTAAAAAAAGATATTTTTAAAATTACAAACAACAATAAAATGCTGAGATTAAGTAAAAGACTGATGCCAATCTCTGGCTGTTGTTTTTGTGGGAAAACTTGTTTAGGTCAGATAACAATAAAATGCAAATGAAACAGTGTTTCAGCATGTAATGAGAAGTACTCAGATAAGCTCATACTAAGTCATCTTCTGTCAAAAGGAACCTAACATCAAAGTTTTATGTTACTAATTTGAGTTTTGAAGATACTGAATAAAATTGAAGTTGCTGTTAAAAAGGGTAAAAATGTTATTGAAAAAGATTAAAGGAATAAGATGATGAAGCAGTTCAGTTTTCTCATTAGCTATATTTTAAAATTCAACTCTGAATTATGTATCTGAAAGAGGTGCACTTATAATAAAAAATCAGGAAACATCTCAATATCAGAAATCAAGAGTAAAGCTAAATCAACTCACATATGATGACTATACTTTAAAAACAACACAAAAGGAGATACAGTTTGTGGGAATTCAGAAGATAGGTTATTTGTGTTAGGTCAAAATGAGTGGGTATTAAGGGACATAAAGATCTAGAAGGCGTGTGGCAGGAGAATAGAACCTGGGGGCAGGCAGGGAACCCAAGACTGCTTTTTGCTGACTTCCTAGAACTGAATCAAAAGGAAAACATCACCTCTCCATGCCCAAGTAACAAAAAGATCAGAGGCTACTCCCTTTGTAAACCCCACCTTTCCAATGCATGGCAGTTGAAAACTGGAAAATGTATCTGATTTGCCCCTCCCTCAACCAATCAGACTGGTTGTCGGACAGGTCTTCACTTATTAATACATAGAGTGTATCCAAGTACCCAATGGGAAGAACCTGTAGAGGGTACTTAAATCACAGAAGATTTTGCCAGTGATCTTGAGTGGCTTGTACCAGCCCAATCCCACTCCTTGGAGTGTACTTCTTTTTTCCCCAATAAATCTGTTTTTGGTACTTCATTCTTTTGTTGCTTTGTTTGTGTGTTTTATCCAATTCTTTGTTCAAAACCTGGACAAGTTGTGGTCAAGACCTTCCACTGGTGATAAGTTGTTATAGGGGAACACAATTAGTATAATCCTTGAAGATCTGTATTTAGTAATGTATTAACATCTAAATATAAAAAAATGCATTTGTTACAGAGTGCAGGCTCAACTGCTCACCAATTGCAAAACCAAAAAACAAGGACAAAGTGCAGTGAAAGAAAAGATGACTTCAATTCTAGAGCTAGCAGTAAAGAAATGGTCCAGGTTCTGGCCTTAAATAAATTACTTCAGCTTTTTGGGTCAAAAGTAAGGAGAGATTGCTACGATAGGCATGCAGGAGTGACAAGGGGGTGCCAGCATCTATGTAACTTGTTTCATCAGCTACCCGAGCTTTTCCGTCTGATGAATGGGCTGTCACCATCTTGGGTACAGTGGTTTGCAAATTAACTGCAGGCTTGAAGTAATGTCCAAGTGGAAGAGAATCCTGTAGTGGCCTGAAATTGTTTTAAGGTATAGTCTCTGGAATTTCTAAACAAACGCACAATTAGATAAGGGAAACATTGTGCAAGGGGGTGCCTGCTGAAAAGAAGAAGAGCGATTATGTCATTGTTGTAGAAAGATGGAGAGTAAAGACTATCCTTTCCTCATTAAAGACAAGCCAATAAATAGGCAGGAGAGAGAAAGATAAAGAAAAATAAAAAACTCTTTTAAAATTTATTTTAGTGTTTATTTATTTATTTTTGAGGCAGAGTCTCACATTGCCACCCAGACTGGAGTGTAGTGGTGTGACCATGCTCACTGCAGCCTCAACCTCCCTGGCTCAAGCAATCCTCGCACCTCAGCCTCCCAAGTAACTGAGACCACAAGCTTGTGCTACCATGCTCAGTTAATTTTTAATTTATATTTTTTTTGTAGAGATTGGGTTTCACTATGCTGCCAAGGCTACTCTTGAACTCTTGTTCTCAAGCAGTTGTGGTGCCTCAGCCTCCCAAAGTTCTGAGATTATAGGCATAATCTTCCACACCTGGCCTAAAAATAATAAACTTTTAAGGACACTCAGTTATGTATTTTCTCTTCACATATTTTTTAAATTTTTAAGTCTAGTTTTTCTATTACTACTAATAACATAATGTCACACTTATAGATATATTTTGAGGTACACTTCCAAGTATACCTATGGTGTAATTTTCTAGCAACCCGTGATTGTAAGGTTATTGAATTTTTAATTCCATAACATGGGGACTTAAGCCTCCCCTAGATTTTTCATTGTTCCTGCCACAGCCCTTTCCTTTTGAGACTCTTCAGATACCAGGAGAAAGAAATCCCAGAAACTAGAGTTATCTCTAGTTATTAAAGAGGACACTTGGGCAATCTGTCTCCTGGAGGGACTGAATTTACACACCAAAAGGACTAAGTGTTTTCAAAGAGATTCTCTAGATGTGGGAAGAAATAACAGCCTCCCTCCCCTGTATAAACTGAAAGCAAAAATGATTTTCTTTCAACCCGACATATGAAGTGCTCTATAGCTTATATACAGTATTTGACGTGGTTCATTTTGCATCATTCCAATAGTAGGCAATGGGGCACGGGGTACCAGGACACTTATGAACTCTGAAGTAATTAATAAGTCTATTTCTGGTACAGAACACTTCTTTTTGCATATTCAGTATAAAATTAATAAAGATAATGAAGATATTCTTGGAGTCTGTTTGTATGACTATAAAGGAATACATGAGACTGGGTAATTTATAAAGAAAAAAAGGTTTATTTTGGCTCATGGTTCTGCAGCCTGTCCAGGAAGCATTGTACTGGCCTCTGCTCCTGGTGAAGGCCTCAGGAAACTTCCACTCATGACATAAGACCAGTGTACTGGAAAGTTTTCTCTATGTTTTGTTATAGTAGTTTTATATTTTCAGGCCTTACATTTAAGTCTTTAATTCATGTTGAGTTGATTTTTGTATATAGTGAGAGACAGGGATCTAGATTCATTATTTTACATGTAATAGCAGGTTTTTCTGGAACCATTTATTTAAGAGGCTGTCCTTTCTCTAATTTAAATTATGGGCACATTTGCTGAAAATCAGTTGGATTTATTTATGGGTTCTTTATTCTGTATCATTGGCTTATGTGCCTGTTATTAGATCAGTACCATATTGTATTGATTACTACAGCTTTACAGCTTTGTATTATATTTTGAAGCCAGGTAACGTTATGCCTCCAGTTTTATTTTTATTTTTATTTTTTAACTGAGGATTGCTTTAGCTATTGGAGATCTTTTGTGATCCTATACAAATTTTAGTGTTCTTGTTGTTGTTGTTGTTGTTTTTATTTCTGTGAAGAATTTCATTGGTATTTTGATAGGGATTGCATTGAATATGTAGATCTCTGGGTAGTGATATGGTTTGGCTCTGTGTCCCCACTCAAATCTTGTCTCAAATTGTAATCCCCATGTGTCAGAGGAGGGATCTGGTGGGAGGTGATTGAATCAAAGAGGTGGACTTCCCTCATGCTGTTCCTGTAATAGTGAGTAGGTTCTCATTCGATCTGATGGTTTAAAAGTGTGTGGCACTTCCGCTTCTCTCTCTCTCTTCTGGCTCCACGTAAAACATGCCTTGCTTTCACTTGTACCTTGATTTGAAGTTTCCTGAGACTTCCCCAGCCAGGAGGAACAGTGTGTCAATTAAACCTCCTTTCTCTATAAATTACCCAGTTTCAGGTAGCTCTTTATAGCAGTATGAAAACAGACTAATACCGATAGTACAGGTAGTAACATTTTTTTTTTCTTCTGTGATGTAGCCACAATAGTTTTTGAATTGGAGGGATTTCATTACTTGACTTTATCCACGTTGTACTCCAATTGTGTCTGCAGATAAGTTTTGTTAGTTTGGTTGAATTTTCTTTTGTTTTTCCAATTTTGTGACTATTTCTTCTATGGCTTAAATTTCTCAAAGTTTTGTTGTTGTTTTCTTTTTCTTTACTTTTTCTTATTTTCTGTTTGGGTCCAAGCCAATCTTCTCTACATTTCTCCAACAACTGACAGTAGTATAACATAGATTAAGCTCTAAATCAGCTCACATCATGGCTTTAGACCTATTAACTATGAGTCAATGTAGGGAAAAAAAAGAAAAAGAAAAAAATAAAACTCTCAAGATTTCTCATCTTAACTAGTTTCCTAACTCCAGTCTCACAAAACCAGGAAAATAAAATCTAAGTGTGCAATATCAGAGAATTATCTCATGTTAGAGTGGCTTTTGTTTTCAAATTTTCCGTGTCTTTCTAGGTCCAGGATCTCTTTTCAGTTTGACTTGGACACCCTTCATTTTCCCTCCCCACATTTTTCACTGCTTATTTCTTTGAATTTGTGTGTATGTGTGTGTTTATGTGCATGCATGTGTGTATTTAGCATTTTTTTCCCTGTTGATAGGCTTAGAATAACCTAGTCTTTCATCACGTTAATGAGTAAAATAAAATCTGAGATTCTTTTCAATGGCAACCCTTAGAAAATAAGAAAATTGTGATTACTAGAAAGAAAGAGAAGGACTCAGCTTAAAATTGCATATCAAGTTATGTGAATAAATACAGACAGGATTACTAAAAGAAGAGTCTATAGAGTGATGAAAGGAATCAGAATTTAAAAACAATATAATCAAAAGAATAAAAAATGATAATGAGTTTACTAAAGGAATAATACACATGGTAGGTAAGAAATCAAGAGAATGGAGTGGCCCAGGATAAATGAATAGTAGAATTATGAAATGATGTGAATAATAATGTCAAATTTTTCAGAAATATTATTTTTTCTTAATTAGTTAATTAGTACAGCAAACACTTTATTGTATTATTTTTTTTGGGGAGTGGTAAAGAAAATAAGACAAATTCTTCAGGCTTTATTTTAATCTAATAGATAAAAGTAGGGAAATCTCCAAGCAAACGAGCTATTTTTCTTCCTATGATAAATGTTTGTATACAATACAGGAGAAAATGTTGCTACCTTTACTTTCTGTTGCTTGGTTTTGAGGTTAGAGGTTAGGAAACATATGGAGCATTGAAGCAATCTATAAATGAAACCATGTCAAGAGTGTCAAAGGCTAAATAAATATTATTAATTTTGTTTTAGAAAGTCACTGAAGACCTTTAAAATGGTTATTGCTTGATAGCAGTTGGGAAACAAGACCTGTTTATTATAAGAAACGATGGAAATAAAAAGTAGAAATAAAGCTTAAAAGTATTTGATTGCTATAAAGTTACATAGCATTCTCTGCCTGGATATAAATGTTACTAATTCTTTTGGCTGTCTAGATTAATACAATATCAGTGATATGTATAGGTATTAACTACTATACATATCTGGAATTATGTCTATGCATCATCAAAATAATGTGAAATACTTTTTAAGTTTTAAATTATAATCTTGGCATGCCTTGTGAACATTCTCCTACATGCAATAAGGATGTAGGAGATATTTACAGTCAAATATTTACATACAATAAATATTTGAATGTAAATATTAGTGGTTGATATTATCACCAATGTACATAAATCAATTAAAATATTTATGCCATCTTATATATAACTTATTCAATAAAAATCAATCTAAAATCTACTGAGGGAATAAATGTATATCAAAGGAGCTGGTAAAACGTAAAACACCAGGATGGGAATAGTGGCATATTTCATGTCTTAAATTTTAGTATGGAAATATGTGGCTGGGAGTTTTGGGTCTACCATTTATTTGCTTCATAGCCTTGTATATATTGCCTATATCATTTTATTCTTTATGTGTTGGTTTGTAATAGGATAATGCCAGTTTACTACTTGTCATAGACATGAGATACAAGGATGCTTTTGGTACTTTTTTTTACATTTTGGATCTTCAGCCATGATCCCTTTAGAAATCCTTGCCATACTATGTGATGTGTGCCTATGTGATAGGAAGACTTACTGTGGGATCCAGTATAAATCTGCATATAAAATATTGGTAAAGCTTATTTTCATAGTTGAAATTTAGTATTGAGAAAAGTAAAAATGGCATTATTATTACTGTAACACATTGGACCTTCCTTATGTAGTTCTCAGTATGTAGTAATATGATAAGCAACAGGAAGAAGCAATATGATAAACAAGGTGTTTCAGAAAATCATTATTTTGCCATAAAATCTTACCCCGTATTCCTAAATGAAAAACACTTTCTAGTGACAAAGTATGTTACAGTTCATTGAAGAATATCATAAAAGGTGTCTATATCTGTTCTATACTTTCATGAGCCATTAGGCAGCTAGTGGAATTTGGTACTCACTCTCTTTAGGGATGCCATATGGGTACAGTGGTAAGAAACTGGTAGCTCCAAATAACAGTTAGTCATATTCTTCAAATGTGGCCTTTAATTATATGATATTATTGGTTAAAAGTTCTCATGAGCAATTCTTGTTGCTTGTGTCTTCTCATAGTACTCTTGGAAGAGCCCTGTTTTTCTAAAATGTGGTATAGTATCATAGGAAATGCAGAATCTTCAGGACATATATTTATTGTATTAAATACCCAGATCCTATAATAACTAGCTAGGTAACACATGGATTTTCTTTTCTGTAGAATGGTGAAAACAAAAATTCCTATTTTGGAGTTGTGATGTGAAAGTTCACATTAATGTACTAAAGAATTGTAGGTAGTAGACATTCAGTGAAGAACAACTGTTATCAATAGCTTCTTGTACAACTACAGAAACTTAAGAGCTTGATAATTTAGAGTAAAGGCACCCAGTGTGTTGAAACATCTGGGCAATCCTGAAAGTTTACAGGGGAAAGTAGGGTGTCTTGAATTTTTAAGAAAATACAGTGACATTTCATGGGCACCCTATGGACTCCAGCTCAAACTTATTCACAGTTTCAATATTAAGTTATATTTTTACAAATCTGACTTTCTAATGATTGCCATGATAAAAAGCAAGTACTATATGAAAATCTATACACAACAGGAAATGAGAGCAGCAGTGTCCAATTGGATTCCAAAGTTTTAAGAATTTCGTCTGCCCAACAGAGTCAACAATTTTGATGATCCGTAAACACTTACTACTATGATTTGTTTTGGCTTAACTATGTAATTATTTAATAAATGAAACTGTTAGGTAGACCTTTTTTTTTTCTGACTCCACCTTGATAAGATTACTAAGACACTAAGGACATTGAAACCAGGAGGGTTTGGAGACTTCTACTTCAATCATTCTTTTTCAGCTGGTAATCTAGGCCATATATTATCATCATATATCTAGCAATAACAATATTTGAGCATACCTCTGCAAAATAGTTATAATGATAATTAGTTTACATTTATATATACCACTATTATTATTTTATAAACATGTAATAGACATGTAAATACATAGAATTAAGTTAATAAGCTTGAGAAAATATTATAATTTTGCCAATAAGGCATGTATAAAAATTTGCTCTCATTGTTGCTAACAAAAAAGATTTGCCAAAAAGTGTCCATCAATAGTAAAAAAAAAAAAAGTAAACTGTTGCACATTCTTAAAATGGTATAATGTGACTATAAGAGGGAAATGATAGCTATAGATCATTCACCATGTTATATTATAAAAACTGTCATAAATTTAATAAAAACAATCACATTATTTTAGAAGCCACTTAATAAGGGAAACATGATATTGCATTATTAACAGTTATATGTATTTACATCATTAATATAATCAATGTAATAGCTTATATGTATTACATCATTAATATAACAGCCTAAAATGGTATATGTGACTATAAGATGAAATGATAATTATAGATTATTCACCATGTTATATTATAAAAACTGTGATAAGTCTAATATAAACAACTACATTATTATAGAAGCTACTTGATAAGGGAAACATATGATATTACATCATTTATGTAACAGCTTATATGTATTTTTAAAAATATTTTTGTAGAAGAGTTTAGGTTCACAGCAAAATTAAGAGAGGCACAGAAATGACTGATGGAAACGTAGTCCCCACACATGCATAGCCTCCCCTATTATTAACATCCCCAACAAGAATAGTATATTTGTTATAATTGAAGAACCAGCTCTGACACATTATTATGACCACCACGTCCATAGATTACATTAGAACTCACTCTTGGCATTGTAGTCTATAGGTTTGGACAATTTACAATATGTATCCATTATTATAGTATCATACAGAATATTTTCACTACTCTAAATATCTTCTGTGAGCCGTTCTCCTTCCACATGCATTTCTTAGATAAAAGCATGGAAAACGGAAACAACAAAGAAGACCAGAGATATCAGGGAACATGTTTTTAGAGTGAGGTATTCAGAGAAGTTATTATTTATTTAATTTTCTGAGCTATTTTTGAATTTATGTCATTTCCTATATTTTCACACTTTTTTGTTTAAAAAATCACACACATTATTTTGTAAAGAACATGTTTATTGTATGTACTTTTGTCAGTAACATTATAATATAAAACCAATGACGAATGTTTAGATGCTTAGATATTAGATGCTTAGATGAATTTTTGGATGCATAGATTGAAAAGCATCTAATAATTTGTCATTCTTTTTATATAATAAATCTGCCAAAAGTACATACACTTTGGAGAATTTTGGAGAATTTTGAGTAAAAAATATGTTTTTCTTGGTGGGGTTGTGTTTCCTTATCTTTTATAGCATTATCGATATTTCATATATTTTTTCCAGACTCATTATAAGCAAAAAAAAAAAAAAAAGTTTAGATAAACTATTAGTTATATTACCCTGATGCATAAAAATTGTAGCACATTACCACAAATTAAATAAAATATAATGATGCCTTTAGCATTTGTTTTAATGTTTGAAGGGATCTTTCATGCTTAGGAAAACTTTTTAGTTTTGGCCCAGCACAGTGGGTCACACCTGCAATCCCAGCACTTTGGAAGACCAAGACAGGCAGATCACCTGAGGTCTGGAGTTCCAGACCATCCTGACCAACATGGAGAAACCCTGTCTCTACTAAAAATACAAAATTAGGTGGGCATGGTGGTGCGTACCTGTAATCCCAGTTATTCGGGAGACTGAGGGAGGAGAATCACTTAACCTGAGGGACAGAGGTTGCAGTGAGCCAAGATCATGCCATTGTGCTTTAGCCTGGGTGACAGAGCAAGACTCCATCAAAAAAAAAAAGAAAGAAAGAAAAGAAAGAGAGAAAGAGAACAGAAAGAAAGAAAGAAGAAAGGAAGGAAGGAAGGAAGGAAGGAAGAAAGAAAGAAAGAAAGAAAGAAAGAAAGAAAGAAAGAAAGAAAGAAAGAAAGAAAGAAAGAAAGAGAACTTTGCCAGTTTTATGTGATACACACTAGTCTGGTAAAAATCCCTATTGAAGGCTTCAGGGTCAATCCAGATATGAAATATTAGTAATGCTTATTATTTTCATAGTAGGCATTATTTTTAGGATAAAATGTACATAAATGCTATGAAATTTTTCTCCAATAATGCTATTGTTGGGGTTCAGGGGTTCAGGGGAGCCCTCAGGCTCTCAGCTCCCCTGAGAGAACATTCCTCCAAGATTTGTGGTCTCCTGCTCTCTCAAGAATGAGAGAAGGACCAGGTACACTCACAAAGTAAATACCAGACCCCAAACAGAGTTTTTACAGAAAAGTGATTTTATTTAGGTAGAGAAAGAGGAAAAAAGAGAGAAGAAGAGAGAGAACTTCCACACAAGTGAGAGAGTGGGTGTGGAAGGGGATCCAAACATGGAGTCTGAAGGGGTGTGGAAGAAGGGGACTTGTAACCTGGGAGGAACCCCCACCTTCTCCTAGACCTCTGACCAATGAAAGGATCCTTAGAACTTCCACTGGAATGATTGATTTTTGATTCTTCCCACACTGGTGAATATTAAAACAGAGACCGTTAAATCTCCCAGATGGAGAGAGATGGGAGAAAGCATGGGGCTGGGAAGTTCTTGCCCTTAAAATTATGCCCCCTTGTGGACCTGGAAAGAGAACACCTTCCCTCATTCCCCCTCTGAACAGGAAAGTCCAACCTCTGTTTGAACACGGGCATCGATCGCTCTATAGCTACTTCCTGCTGAAATGGGGCATAGAAGGGGCCCTGCAGTTGAGTTTTCCTCCAGAAGGGAGCTTTCAGGGGTGTAGGTTGATCCTGAGGTCCACGATAGAGCCCACAAGCCAAGGACATCTGGGGTTCCAGTGGCAGGATTATCTGTGACCTTATGGTTCTATAAGAAACAAATGTGAAAAGGTAGTTAGAGATGAAAAGCCCTGAGGCCAACAAATATAGAATGGTTATAAACAACCCTAGGAGAGAATAGAGCCAGGTTCTTGAAGGTTTTTAGCCCTGTGTTTGATTGATTCCTGAGTTCTTTAACCATGTTTAAAGCAACACTTAATGGGTTCAGAAAGTAGCAGCATTTTCCTAAAAAGAGGCAGATTCCCTTCCCACTATGAAAAGGATAATTGGAGTTTGAGAGATAGCAAAGTTGAGGGTTATAATCCTGTTAATACCAGGATAGAAATTAGTCTTATGTATGATTACTTCCCTGGGATCTTGTTGGAAGAGCAAGTGTAGATCTTCTAATGGCTCACTGGTATATGAAGGGTTGTCACCTGGAACTTTAAGCTGTGGAGCAGAGGGTCTATGACTTTTCTCAGCAGGTGTCGAAGGCTTCAGCCAAGTGTGATGAATCCATGAGTTGATTTCCACAATCTTAGCTGCTGTTGCGGTAGACAGAACGACCGTAAATGGTGCTTCCCAAGATGGGCCTAGAAAATGAGAGTCTGAGGGGAGAGAATTAACAAGCACCAAGTCTCCAGGATAGGAAAGAAATACTGAGAAGGCCATGCCAGTGTTCAGGAGAAGATTGACTTCCTGGACCTCTATGGTCAGCTTTGCCTGGGGCTTTGTGAGGGTGATGGCTTGGGCTGGCACTTACCCTAGGCATCCTCAGTCCTGTCATTGGATCATCTGGTCAGACACCTCAGGCCCTGAGAACCTTCATCCCCGAGGACAGTGTGATTTCCAGTATTACCTTGGCACAGCAGGCACTGAGGAGATGGTTGGTCCATTCCTCTGGGGACAATTTATTATAAAATGTCCTTTCAGACCACACTGGTGACAAGCTGTGCCAGACTGGTGGCTAACCTGAGCCTTCTACTTGCCTGAAAGCCATGACTAAGGCAGCAGCCTTTCTCTGATCTCTCTTGTTCCTTTCAGCCTGTTCCTCCTGGTCTCTATTATAAAACACAGAGGTTGCCTGATTCAGTAATGAGTCTCGACTCTGTTCTGGCCCCAAGGCCAGTTTCTGGAGCTTCCTCCTGATATCTGCTGCTGACTGAGTAATGAACTTGTCCTTTAGTATTAACTGACCCTCAGTGGAGTTTGGTGACAGGGAAGTGTACTTTCTTAAGACTTCCCATGATCGCTCAAAGAAAGCTGTTGGATTTTCTTCCCTTCCCTTTGGGGGCTAGGTTTTCTACTAGGCAGAGGGTAATTTTGCCAAGGTGCTTGGCAAAGAAAAATGAGCTGCTTCTTCCATAAAGACTGTGTGTCAAATTGGTCCTAATTTTTCAGTATACATTTTAAGGAGGACTTGAGCTTGGGAACAGAAACACCCATCTGAAATTGAACACAAGGGTTGCCTGCACTCCTGGTTAAAGAAATTACAGCCGCGTTGACCTAAGGTGTCCCATAGGTAAAACAGATACTGAAATTAAATGTCTTTCAGTCTGTACCTGAAATTTTGTGTGCCCAAGATGTGTGATCCATCTTTTTTGGGGGGGCATCTCATGCACTGGATTTGAATCACAACCTACCAGCATCACAGGACCACTCACTCACAGTCTGCATGACCTCCAGAGACTACCATAGAGGCATGGAATGGAATGAAAGGGGCTATTGGGTTGGGTAGTAATCATACCAAAAAGCCCCAATGAGGCCAGTGAGGCTCAGGCAATGGGTACCAATATTTCTCAGCAAAATTTCAATTACACAGGTCAATTTATAAAACTACCCTAGAAGGGTAAACATCTAGGGAGGGGCCATTAGAGCACACAGTTTAAAGAAGGCAGGCCGGGTGTGGCTGAGGCCAAAACAATACCCTCAAGACCCAGGTCTCCTCTCCTCTAACCCATTTTCCATTGTAGGAAAATGTGCTTAGGGATGCGAGACCTGCCATTAACTATTTGGGCCCTGGAACTGGTTTAACTATGATCTTCTAGATAGAAAAGTTCTGCCATAGAGAAAGAGAGCCAATCCTAAGCAAGACAAATTATACAGAAAACACAATCCCATAGCCTTCAGCTTCTGAATTTCCTAAAAAGTTTCCCTAATTCAAGGCTGACTCCACCAGGAATTTGAGCCACCAACCTTGCAGTTGCAGGCTGTACACCTTAACCTCTTCACCATTTTGGCCACTTAGGTCAATGCAAAGCAGAAAGTTTTCTTAAGCCATACCTGAATGAAAATGCTGCACCCTGAGGTGTTGTCCCTGGAGGAGCTGACAGCCAGCAGCCTTTTCCCTTCTTTCAGCTGGGAGAGGAAAAAAAAAAGAACACTTGCCACTGTCAGTTTAAAAGCCAGGCCTCTGCACTGTCCTACTATGTGTCAGAGGGGAAGGCCTGCCATTGTGGCCTTTCATCCCACCATGATGCCAGGACCATGTGCATACCCTGGGCCACTTCCCCAGCTACTGCCCACACAGGGACCCACAGCAAGCAGGTGGATGCCCCCGGGGAAGTTCCTTTGTTCCGCCCCTGACTGCGGTTTATAACAGCTGGGTTCCATGGTTTCATGCTGACTCCCACCTCTGCTGCTTTGCTTTCTTAAGCGCTGTTGCTCAGCTTAGCACCAGTGGCAGGAGTGTTTGGGGAAGTTACAGTTACAGCATTTAGAGCCTCTGCACCTGGCCAGGATACACTGAGCCCCTTCCCTGTTGCTTTCTCTCAGCCAACAGTGCTGGCAGCTATGGCTTGCTGCATATGCCCCAGCCCACCTGCGGGGCTGGGCCTTGGTCTGCCTCCCCGCTCCCAGCTGGCAAGGAGTGAAAGACCCAGAGGAAGTGCTCACCCTCTCTGCCCCACAGGCTCCTGTGGCTGCAGCCCTGCATGGCTGCAGCTGCTTAAGATGTTCTTAAAGAGACAGGACAGAGTGGAGCCAGTTTTACTCATGGTTTGAAGTCTTCTTCTCCAGCTATACCCCTTTCCTGGCTGTACCCTTCTCCTGGCTGGCTCACCAAAATGTTGGTGTTCAGGGGTTCAGGGGCTCAGAGGAGCCCTCAGCTCCCCTGAGAGAGCATTTATCCAAGATTCTTGGTCTCCTGCTCTCTCAAGAATGAGAGAGGGAACCAGGTGCACTTGCAAAGTAAATACTGGACCCCAAACAGAGTTTTGTGGAAAAGTAATTTTATTTAGGTACAGAAAGAGGAAAAAAAAAAGGAGAAGAAGAGAGAACTTCCATACAAGAGAGAGAGTGTGTGTGGAAGAAGATCCAAACATGGAGTCCAAAGGGGTGTGGAAGAAGGGAACTTTTAACATGGGAGGAACCCCCACCTTCTCCCAGACCTCTGGCCAATGAAAGGAGTTCCTCAGAACTTCTGCTGGAGTGATTGACTTTTGATTCTTCCCATGTCCATGAAAATTAAAACAGAGACTGTTAAATCTCCCAGATGGAGAGAGATGGGAGAAAGCATGTCACTGGGAAGTTCTTGCCCTTAAGACTATGCCCCCTTGTGGAACTGGAAAGAGAACACCTTGTCTCACTATCACCTGGTCACATATCTTGCTCTGGAAGGTATTGCTGGAGATCATAGCAAAAGTGCCATTGAGACTTCCATTGAAAACCTATAGACTCAGTTTAAAAAATTCTAAAGTTTATTCCATTATGGAAAAGACTCTACTTAACACTTTGGGTCATCATGGCTTTTATATTTCCCCTTGTTCTGCTCTTGGAAGGGCACAATGAAAGTGATCCTTTTACAGGAAATGATAAAATAGCACATTCTTTAAAGCTGCATTTGTTTTCAATTAAAAAGACAAATCTTGCTACTTTTTGACAAAATAAGTTAGGTACTTAAAAATTTTTTCAAAGTGTTTGTCATATACTTTCCTATAAAACAAAGGAACACTAGATAGTATTTTGCTTCAGAAATTAAAAACTGATAATCTCTGAACTGCCTAAGTATGAAAAAAGATTTCTTCAGAAATATAAGTAATCTATGAGTTAAAGAAAGTGTGTTATATGCAGCTGGGTGCAGTGGCTCATGCCTGTAATCCCAGCACTTTGGGAGTCTGAGATGGGTGGATCATGAGGTCAAGAGATCAAGACCATCCTGACCAATATGGTGAAACTTCATCTCTACTGCAAATACAAAAATTAGCTGGATGTTGTGGCAGGCACCTGTAGTCCCAGCTACTCAGGAGGCTGACATAAGAGAATGGCTTCAACTCTAGAGGTGGAGGTTACAGTGAGCCGAGATTGTGCCACTGAACTCTAGCCTGGAGAAAGAGTAAGACTCTGTCTCAAAAAAAAAAAAAGAAAAAGAAAAAGAAAACAAGAAAAGAAAGAATATGATATGCTTTTAATATAATCCACTAAATGAAACTTCTTCAGTGCTGTCAATCAAATAAAATGCAGCATGCAATTCATAATTATAACTATTTTTTATAAGATGAAAGTTTAATAGCATTTATAATTAACTATAGTTCATTAACATGAAGAAGCTGATCAGATAAATTTTAGTGAAATCCACTATGTAAAACATACATATGGAAATATCTTATTTGGGCTATTTCATATGTTAAAATAATTAAAAATAGTCCTGACATCATCAGTATTTTATCAGAAATAAACATCTAATAATTATCTAGTACATTTAACTACCTGAAAGGAAGAAAAAAATAACCTTCTGTTAAAATAACTATTCAGGACTGATGTCTCCTTAATTTCTAATGTATTAATTTGCTATGGCTCCTATAAAAAAATTCATAAACTGAGTGGCTTAAGAGACGGAAATTTATTGTCTCACAGTTCCTAAGGCTAGAAGTACAAAATCAAAGTGTCCATAGGGCTGTGTCCTTCTAAGGACAGCAAGAAAAATCTACTCCATGTTTTTGCCAAACTTTTGGTGGCTCCCTGGCACTCTTTGGCATTCTTTGGCTTATAGATGCTTCACTCCAGTCTCTGCCTTCACCTTCACATAGTGTTTTCCTGTGTACACATTTCTCTTTATAATGATGTCAGCCATTGGATTAGGGCCTACTCTAATGACCTCATCTTAACCAATTACATCTTCGAACACGCTATTTTCTAATAAAGTCACATTCTGAGGTCCCGGGAGCACAAATTTAACATATGAGTTTGGTGGTGGGTAGATATGCAATTCATCCACAACATCTATAATAGTGATGTATAATTAAATGTTGTGTGGGAGGTGGAAATCTCTCTTGTAGTCAATGTACATTTCTTCTGCTGCACACTTGTATATTTATCTTGCTTCATTATAATTTAATAATTAATTGCAAGCCAAGTTTATAATCTCTAAGGTTACGCTTTCCTCAGAAAAAACTTGTGTCAATTTTGTGGCATCAGAATGTTTGCATACGTTGTTTTTCATTTGCGCTAATCAGGACAGTTGTTTTGATAAAATGAGTCTTTGTGGATGTCTGATGTTGATATAATACATAAAACTCAAGAAAAATATACATTTATCCACATTATATAAAAGTCTTAAAACATTGTAACTATATTGTTGAGCCTGTTGTCTAATATAGTGTTACTGGTAACCATGATATTCAATTTACAGTCTAATATTGCTTATAATATTAAAGTATACAAGTGTAAATATATATTTATAAATAGTATTTACTAAGTGTAAACATTTTCAAGGGACTTTTATAAGTGCTTTGGATAACATAATTTAGTTACACATGAAACGTCTTTGAGGTATTATTATTATCTTCATTTTATTAACAGGGAAACTGAGGCACCAAGCTTTTCAATGAGTTACTTGTGTAATAAGCATCAGAGCCAGAATGACAACACAGGTAGATGCTCCAGAGCCCCCTGATTTAATCTAAACACTAAGCTGTCTCTGCATTTGTTAACTATGCTCCACATAACATGCTTCTAATCACATCTTTTTGTTTTACTCATTACTATTTTCATGCATTACTATCTTTAGGCTTTGCCCACTTACACTAAAAATCCAACAGTTTTTAACCTCATCATTGTTTAGGTTCATGGCCATTCTTCCACTCCCAATATTTTGAGCATTTGTTCTCAATGAGGTTAGCTTAAACTTTTCTAGATAAAGATTTGTGCTCTAACATAATATATCTTTTTCAAACGTCACTTCCAAGAAACAAGTAAGGGAAAAGAATGCCTGATGAATGACAGATTCTTTCCTTTGGAATAAGTTGAATTTATTTTGTCTTAGATTCTGTAATTTTATACAGTATAACACTAAGGGATATTACATACTTCTCATCTCCTATTAGCATGGCTAATAATTTTTTCTATAATTAGTACTTTTATGTCATCCTCCAAGTGTTTGGCCTTATTCAATTAAACCTCAAAGCTCAAATCATTTTCTTTCAGTTAAATTATCTTTCAGTCAAGATCTACTTTCTAGTTTAGTTGTATGAGGATTCTTACCTTCCCAAATTTTATATGTACTGCGTGTTTTTACCCAGTGCCTGCCCAATCTCCATGACATTTTCAACTTATCAAAAGTTCATTGTGTTTTAAACAATATGCACACATATGTATTTGTATTTTTGTATTTTGTATGTATTTCAGATACTTTTCTACCTAAACAATTTAATACTATATCACTTTTTAACACTAATTAGTTTGGGTAAAACCATTTTCAACTTCAGTTATCTTTGTCCTTGCTTTTCTAGAATCACAAGGTGGCATTAAAAAAGAGTTGCTTAATAACGAAATAATATTCACTGCAATGCCTTAACGTTAGTTTATTGCTCTAAGTCTATTTAATTGTTTTAAATACCTCTCTAAATGCTCTACTTTATTTTTTTTCAAATTTCAGACCCATTTGGTTACATAAATTATAATGGTGATAGAGTGCTAAAAGTCTTATCTCAAGACAACAGAACCAAGTATTTTCACAAAATGTTTTATTTAATTCAGTTTTAAATGAATCTTTTCCAGAATTCTCCCTTTTCTTTCACTCCAAAATTCCAACTATCTAAGAGGAGACAAGGATATGGTCTTTCTCTGAGACAATAACATGACTGAATCATATATATTTTATTGGTTTTCTTTCCTTTTTCTTGTTACAAAAGGGTATTAATTAGAGTTTTAGATATGTAATTAATTTGCTATTGTAATGACAAAATAATTTTCACATCTTTTCAGAGATAATACTGAAGTCAGAATTATTTCAAAAATAAAGTGTGGAGGAGCAGAAAAGGTAACTATTGGTACTGAGCTTAATACCTGGGTGAGGAAATAAAGTGTACCATAAACCCCCCTGACACTTGTTTACCTATATAACAAACCTTCACTTGTGTCCCATACCTAAAATAAAAGTTAAAAATAAATAAATAAAAACAAAAATAAAGTGTCTAAGATGAATTCAATGACAATTTCAAGATAACATTATAAAGGTCATGTTTTCATTCATATGTAGGTAACACAGTCATAGAAATTAAAAATTTAATCACCAAATTCCTTTTTTTTTTGACTGTTAGAATTGAGGGTACACATCCAGATTTGTGACAAACATATGCTAAGGTTTGTGATATGATTGAATACAACACCCGGATAGTAAGCCCAACACCCTATAGGTAGTTTTTTAGCACTCCCCCCATCCACTTCTTCTAATAGTCCACAACGTTTTTTGTTCACTTCTTTATGTCCATGAGTACCCCATCTTTAGCTCCCACTTATAAGTGAGAAGATGCAGTATTTGGTTTTCTGTTTCTGTGTTAGTCCATTTAAGAAAATGGCTTCCAGCAGCATTCATGTTGTTGCAAGAACATTATTTCATTCTTTATTATGGCTGCATAGTATTCATGGTATAAGTGTGTCACATTTTCTTTCTCAGATTCACTATTGATGAGCACCTGTATTGATTCCATGTTTTTGCTACCATGAATAGTGATCCAATAAACATATGGGTGAACAATTTATTTTCCTTGGGTAATGGGATTGCTGGATTGAATATTAGTTCAATTCTCAGTTTTTTGAGAAATCTCCAAACTGCTCTTTGTAGTGGCTGGACTAATTTACATTCCCACTAACAGTGAATAAAGGCCCCTTTTCTCCACAGTTTTTCCAACAAAATCCTCTTTCTTATTGGCCTTGGAAAATAATTTATGGCTAAGTCCTCAAAAGCAGTTGTGATAAAAACAGAAATTGATGTGGGACCTAGTTAAAGAACTTCTGCATACCAATAGAAACTATCAAGAGAGTAAACAGCCAACCTACAGAATGGGACAAAATATTCGCAAACTATGCATCTGACAAATGTCTGATATACAGATTCTATAAGGGACTAAATGCTATTTGAATCTTAATTTTTAAATTGTAAAAAAATCCTCCATAGTTTCATTTCTAGGTCTATTAATATGTCTTGTGCTAATTGCTAAATCTCAAAACTTCTTATTGAAGGTTACTAGAAGAAATATAGAGCCATTTCAATTAGGCAGAAATCATTTTAAAACAGAAATGACAATATACTTAATAAGAGGGAGAAATTAGAAAAAAATCAATCAAAATTATTAAGCAATGTTGTTTTACAATTCCCTATATATCTTCTTACAGTATGTACTATTGAACTATGAAAACTATAGCAAATATCATATATTTTAAAAATATAGTTAATGTATGTGATCTTACCTAAATGTAATGCCATCATTGAGAGAAAAGTGTAAAATATTAAAACATGTTACTTTAGAATTATATTAAAAATACACAGTACTCTAAAGCATTTTATTGTGAGTATGGTTTCAGGCTAATTTTTAGGTAAAAGATACAGGGTTTACATATGCTTTTGCAGAAATAAAAAAGGGTGAGATCCATGAATTAAGGTTCACCAGAGAAACACATGGGCCTTGGCCAATATATGAGTGTGTACATAGAAAGATATTTATTTTAAGGTCTTGATTGACACAATTATAAAAACTGGCAAGTCTGAAATCTCAGGGTAGGCTGGCAGGCTGGCAACCCAGACAAGTGCAAATACTATAGTAACTAAAAAGGACATTAGGTTAAGACCTGAGAAAGAGCCAATGTTGCAGTTCAAGTCCAAAAGTCATCAAGTTGGAGACCCAGACAAAAAATACTTAATTGCAATTCAAGTCTGAATGCAGTCTGCTGCAGAATTCCCTTTTGCTCAGGTGAGGCCAATCTCTTTGGGCTATTCAGGTCTTAGACTGACTAGAGAACCTCCACTTACATTATCAAGACTGTTGCTTTACTTAAAATCCACTGATTTAAATGTTAATCTCATTCAGAAACACCCTCACAGATATATCCAGAATAGTGTTTGAGAAACTATTTAGGCACTGTGACCCAGCCAAGATGATCCATTGAATTAACCCGGACAGTCAGTATTTGGCACACGTCAATTGCTGCAAAGTGAATGTTTCCACGTCATTATCTTACTTTCTATGGATTGTCCAGCTATCCATGTTAATCTTTGAACTGTATTAGTAAATGTAAGGCTCAAGTTTCACCATACACATACTAGTTGAACAATTTCTAATCATTTCTCACTTCCCTAAATACATTTTTTAATTTTATCACTTCACTAAAGAACATTTATTGCTTTTCTTTTCTAATACTTTTGTATGTAAAAATTGATTAAAATTAAAATGTATGAGGTAGAAAAATAAATCATACATGCCTTACATCTCTTTTTAACTCCATGAAACACTGGTTCAGAGACTGTACACAGGATCTTCTGAGTAAATATTTTTGAATGAAATTTTACAGAGTTAGTTTAAACAAGCTAGACATTTTAAGTAGCCTGCAAATTTATGTATAACATCTATTATAGATATCTCACATTTTCACTTACATTCCCATCTTTCCTGTTTGTGCATGCTACACATAATCAGGCGTATAAAACTAATATTACAACTCAACTCAGTTTATATTCCTACATATTTGAGCAACAGAGAAGTATGTAATAAACACATTCTCTAAAACTATCTGCTTGGGAAATTTATACTAATTTGATATAATATATGATCTTTGTTTTCATGAAACATTGATGTAATTCTTTATTCTTATCTGTAATCTAATTAGTGAATACATCATTTAATATGAGTTTATGTATTGTTTTCTTTTTATAACTGAATCATATGAAGTAATTCAGAAAGAATTTCCACTAAATGAAGTTGCATATTTTGGTCACAAATCTTAAAATTAATTAGAACTTCAGTGTGCCTAATGTCACATTGTGTCAGAGAAAACATGTTTATCATTTTATGATATAAGAATTTTGTTTTTTCTTTTATGTTACTGTGTTTTAGACAAACATTTATAAAATTCAGTCCTGAAAGTTATTATGCTGTGAAATAAATAATATATTATTCTAGTTTACTTATACTGAATTTATAATAACACCTGTTGTATTTAAACTACTTTTCTCTATGTACTTATTTTTAAAATATTTGTCACTTATATACATATATGCACACATGTACTTTATGTGTATATATACATTTGTGTGTATATGTATGTGTATATAAAGTTTATATACACATACTTTATATACATACAATACTTTATACACATACATATATACCTATATATAAAGTATTGTGTATACACATACACATAAGGTATATATATATGTGTATACTACATATGTATATGTGTGTGTATACTATATATACACACATACTTTATACACATACATACACTTCTTTATTTATACAAACAGAAAGAAATATACACACATGAAGTGGCAAGGGAATACACAGAAAGTTAAATCCTGAATGTTGATTTTAGCTTTTACATTTTCTTTGAACTCATTAAACTATGTAGAAAAACATGTTGCCAACACTTGATTCAAGTCTAGGCAAAAATACATATTTCTCTCTTTGAAGACATATTTGGGCTTCAACATGATGAATAAAGACTGTATAAGTAGAGATTTAATCCAAAAAGTGTATATTAATATTCATTCTTCTACAAGATGTATATCATCTGTAGTTAATTTTAGATTACATGTCCCTATTATATTTAAAGAAATAAACACTTTTATATTTGAACTTCTTATTTCTTTCTCAAGTGTGGTATAAATATTCCTACCTCTTCAAGTAAGCTGGTGAATGAATCATTCTCAATATGTACATATTGATCAGTTCATTATTGATGCTTTTGTTATTGATAATGTTTATCTTTTTTTAAAAAAATATATCATTAAATGACTAAATATATAATTATGCTCTATGTAGATTCATGTGAGTCCAAGATTGAATGACAGCCTTTATTTTTTAATGCTTCAGGAATTTGTACATGACAAAAAATTATTGGACTGGGGGTTACCGTTAGGAACTTACTTTTTCTCTAAAAAATATAATCAGAATAATTCATCTCTGACATATATGAAATAATTGGCTAAGAAAATTATTGAAATTAATATTTTGTTAGGCTTTTGAATATCAACAAAATGCTTGATTTATTTCCTGACACCTCCAGGAGATGTTAGATAACACAATATAGATGCACCTGTTGATATTGCCTTCTATTTTGCCCCTGCCACATGTGGTAGAAAAAAAAATGTTTTGAGGTTGTAGAAAATTTTAGGAGTAAAAATATTGGATCAGGGATAATGAGCAGTTTATCATATTAAAGTATAATTTAGGAAAGACTGGAGAGATTAAGTTATATTTAAAAAGAAGGAAGAATATATTGAATATTGATAATAGAATATGAGAAGAATCAGAGGCATTATGGTTTGTTTATTACAGGAAACAGGGAAAAAATAGTAAGGCTGGAGGTTGGAGTTGCAGTTGTGCCATATGCTCTGCATGATCATCATTGGGAGCTTCCAGTTGGAGTACTTTCCCAAACTATATGGATAATAAATGAACTTCTCTGGACGGCTATCTCATCATTCTCCTAATGTGTATTTTAAGCAGTTTATAAACAATTTATTTCCTCTTTGGGAAAAAAAGTAGAAACTCATGCATTTTTTATGTAATCTTATAAAGATTCTCTAGCAATGCTTCTTCTCACTATTACACAGTAGTGATTACAAGAATATTTAATATATATTAAAGATACAAGTTGCAATAACAAATTTTTACAGAAAGCAGAAAATGAGAAAAAGTTTTAAATGTTTTAAATAATTTATTTTACTCTTCAGCACCACCCATCAGCAGATACTAATGACAATTATTGACACATATAGCTCAGTATATTTAAATCACTAGCAATCCAAAGACAATATTAATTTCATATGGTTTCCAAACCAGCATTGCTATAATGTTTTCTGATTTGTTTTCAGGATGGATTCAGTGACTAGATTTGTAATTTGTCTAAATATACCTAAGAAATTAGAATTTTTAAATATATTCAGATACATTTAACTTTATCTCTGCATTAACATTTTTATATAATTTTAAGATAAATTGTACAATTTACTGATAAAGTGATGATCAAATTAATGATTACTTCAGTAGTAAGAAGTTTACACCAAAGAGTTAATTTTCATATAAAAACATATTGATTACTGTGAGTTTACTTTTAAACAGTTCTTTTTTCCATGTTTTTACATAAGTGCGATGCCTGAAATATTGGGCACTTGACATTCACTGAATGAATGCATATTGTTGGTAATACGAAGACAAGTACCTTATAGGTCATGTGTTGGTTTAAGAATCTGAGCTTAAAGAATACGTTTATATAATTATAGTAAAAAATAAGGCTAATTTCTGCTCATTAAGGTGTGATTTTAATCCTGTCCCATTTTGAAGAATTGAATTAGATTTCATAAAGTTTTTATTTTTTCTGATAGATTAATCTCCTGTAAAACTATCAAATATGGGGGCACAAATAGTACTATAGTTCCAAGACATTTGGAAATAACTTAGACCTCTGTATTCAAATAGCAAAGAAAATTTACTAAACTCTTTCAAAACATGTACTAATGGCTGAGAAAAGCCTATTTTCTAACTATATCCCATTCAGTGTTTTCCAAACAAACTTACACATAGGGTAAAATCAATTAAAGTTAATGCAAATCTGAGGTGGGAGAAATAAGGTAGAAAGCAAAAGAAATCTTACAATAAAATATTAGTTAAAATAGCAGCAGGTTTGTCTTCTGGAAAAGATGCAAATGACACCTTCCTTAAATTACTTAAGATCCAAGAGGGAAAATGTTAGTGTGCATAGTGTTGACAAATCTTTCATTTTCTAAGTATAATTTGCACTTTTATGCAGCCACCTAAACAAGGAAAGTCAACAGACCTGTAGCAGAGCTTTTTTAAAAAGTTTTCATTCATTTTTTTATTATCATGCACTTTTGACTTTGAATTACTAAGGCTTCCTTAGCCTCACTTAAGAGCGTCTTATGAGTTTTAGCTGGTCACATTCATCTGCATGTATAGTTGAGCCTGTGGCTATGGAAAACAAAATTAAGGTAGCTGATAGGTTCCTAGATAAATTGGATGAGCATAAAGACTTGGATATAGTTATAATTATAGCACCATATAATTAGAAAATTTATTTTGCATTCTTTTTTATGGATTTTGAATCATTATGGTTTACAGTGATCAAAAAATGTATTTTTCAATGTTTTTCTTTGGAGTGGTGGTGGTGGTATATCTACAACATTGGAAATAGAGATCTTAAAATTCTCAGGTTATATAAACAAGTTGATGGAGCTCTTTCCTGGCTAACAGCTACCCCTTTTGATTTCTGTGAGAAGTGAATCAGAATGATAACATAATTTTAAGAGTGAATCCTGAAGCAAATTAATAAGTCAAAATTAAATATTGGGAATCAAGTAGGAGCCAATGAACATATATATAGTAAAATAAGAATATGTAATTAGGCATCTTAGCATATGTGATCCTCAGAGTTTGTATTTATTATGAATTTCCCCAAAAGTGTTTATTATTTTGAAAAAAAAAAAAACATGGAAAGAGTAAGTAGAGCGGCAGAGCAGAAGAATGAGAGAAAGAGAAAATGTAATCATTGGAATATGACCTTAGAAAAAACTTGTTCCTTTTAGGCTTTATAATGATTCAATCTATATGTTATTAGGTATCTTTATTAACAAATTCAATTCCTACCTGTGTATTCTTCAGAATGCATTGTCTTTATACCTCCCATAACTAGAAATTTAATTTATCAAGTATGTAAATATACACATATACATAACATTACTTTCATGAATCATAATATAAAACTACTCCCAGCAATTTGGGAGGCCTAGGTAGGTGGAACACCTGCGATCAGGAGTTCGAGACCAGCCCTACCCATATGGCGAAACCCCATCTCTAATACAAAGACAAAAAATTAGCTGGGCATAGTGGTGGGTGCCTGTAATCCCAGATACTCCATAGGCTGAGGCAGGAGAATTGCTGGAACCCGGGAGGTGGAGGTTGCAGTGAGCAGAAAGTCATTCCACTGCATTCCATCCTAGGCGACAAGAGTGAGACTCTGTCTAAAAAAAAAAAAAAAAAGAAAAGAAACCTACCCCCACTATTTTATAATCTCACCTTCTATACTAGAAAATAAATGAGATAACAAAATACTGTTAGAAGGAAAGATGCATTTCTGTTAACTTCCAGAATGTAATCCATTAGACAACTCACACCTTACCTTCAAAACTCAGAACCACTTGTGATCATGAGCAAGACTTTTCCGAGTCAGATAAAATAAAAACTCAAACTCATGTCCCAACTTGCTGCATGTCCCTCAATGCTGCCTTCTCAAAGTATTTCCGCACCAGTTATTTTCCCTTTTAAGCAGTTCCTGAATTGATTGTATTGTTCATTATCTCCTATGTCTTTATTTTGTGCTTAATTTTTACAATGGGTTTATTCTCCTTGGTTTCCTGAAGGAGATTCTGTTCTGTTTTATTAACCCTATCTGTAATTTCTCATTTCCTAAGAGAATACGCCAGGAACCAGTGGGTATCAAAAATATGGCTTTTTATTTCCAAAAAAAAAAAAGAAAAAGAAAAGAAGTAAGCCCTCATATTCACACATTGTTTATCTTAGCTTGCATATTCGAAAACATTAAAATCTGAGTCAATGGTTGGTTCTTAAGGACAAAATACTTCTCATTACTCATTTTTGATTAACTTGTGATTTTACTTTCAGCAGTCATGGTTTTCTCTGTGTGAAAAATGTCAATCAAATTAGCTAATATCTTAGTCACTCTTTAATCTATTCATCGTTTTTTGATTAGTTGCCCTACATTATTTTTCTATACTCAGGAGCTTTCAGATTTATTTATTTATTCATTTCTTCATTTATTTTATACAAGGACTTTAGCATTGTTCTCAATCTCTCAATCCTGTTATGTAGTATTATTTATCATGTTGTTATATTTTCCTTACATTCACTTATATGTTGCATAGTAAAATTTTGACCTACATATTTTAGTTTAAATTTTATTAAACTGAATCATACCATCTGGCTTATCAGTATTGAAATGTATTTGTTAGCAGACTGTTTTCCATTCTCAACATTCAAAAACAGTGTTGTTTTTGTGAGCATCTAGTCCACCATAGCCTAATTCTAATTCAATTCATTAAATGGTTGCTTTAAAAGTTACTTCTTTTTAGCTGTTACTGCACAGGAATACATATTTTTTTTCTTAAACTCTCATAGCACATAGCATACAGCACTGGCTCAGATCTAAAAACTGAAGATTGTTGTATTTTTAAGGGTTAAATTTTATCTTATTTCAAAAAATTAAGTTAGCCTATTGGCTTTTGATTGTTGGTTTTTTGTAATTTTATCCCGAATGCACACACATTGTGTCTGAGACAGAGACAAATTTGTTCTTTATTACTCACAGTAAATGATGAGTGCATTGTCACCCCTTTGTTTTCATGCTTACTGCTGGGATGGTGCAATGAGAAATTCATGTAATTCTTCCTACAAAAGTAGCCAGGTACTCTACAGGCAAGGCAGGTAACCTACAGGAAACAGCATGCTCTTCTTACAATGGGAAGGAGAGAGCTTTCCCATACTCCTAAAAAGATCTTGGAAAAGTAATGGACCTGAGTCTTTATTTCAAACCTATAGTATGTAAAGATATTTTCTATAGTAGCCAGAAAGCTGAATATGTCTGAGTTTTTATGGCATAAAGACATCTTCACAATCTGTGGCTTTACTCCTTTTGACATACAAATACATAGAGAAATAGCTCTCCAGGCTCTTTCCTTCAGGGGCTTAACCTGGGGACCTAGTACAGGCTGTAACCATTTGACTCTGTTTAGAAAGTAAGAGAAAAAAATGTCTTTTGCTTCAAATCAATGGAATCTATTAGACGCATGTCTCAAGATTTAATGATCACGGTATGTGAAGTCTCAGGAAACTAAAATCTTTTGCAGTTGCATGGAAGAATCCAGGGAGATTTATTTGTCTATATAGACAGAAACTCATATAGCTTCACTGGAATTTTCAATTTGTACATCAGCCTTTGCTTTGTAAGAATACACCCAAAACATAGCATACAACATCTCTGTGCAGGCTACATCCTGGCTTGACTAATCTAGGTTGATTTTGGCTAATATTTGCTGAACTTAGTTATGTATCTGCATTTTGCCTGGTTTTTCACGTGTCCTCTTAACTCCTGCTGAAGTTTAGTATAGGCAAGTCCTTCTCATAACAGTGGTAGAATCACCAGGTAACAAGCAAAAATTTCTCAAATCATTTGTATTTTGAGTCTCTGCTATGAATGGGCACATCATCACTTTCACCATTTTTTCATGGCCAAAGTAATTTAAATGGTTGATCCTTGCATACAAGGGATAACACAGAAAACTTATATGGCATTTTCCCTGGAAGTGAGCAGAATAGAATATGGATTGATATAGAATATAGTAATGTAGATAGTTAGGGGATGGTGGCAGACAGAGAAATTAGAGGCTTTGCTCACAAAGAACTAATGTGTGATGTATAAATTAGGTTGCAGAGAAATAATACTCATATATAAAAATAAAGAGTTGACTATGGTGATACTGAGTGACAGTACAGCAAGGATACTTGATTCTTCTGTCATCTGTGTTATATGCACATACCTGTGGTTGTATTATTTTTTTCAGACACATTTGTCATAGATCTAAAATGAGGTTTTTAAAGTGCTATGAATATATACACCTATTATGTACCCATACAATAAAAAAAACTGCACATATATTTTAAAGTGTACAAAATTAAAGTAACAGCATTATAATTAGAGAATGAATATATAAATGTGCAATGCTGAGACCATATATAAAAGGGAACTCTGACTGCCAACCTCAACAACGAGCCCAGAAATCCAATCCACAACCTATGCAGCAGTCAACTCCAGAGGGTCTTCTCTTGCTCAAACTTAAGTTGATTTTTGCTCCTTATCTGCAGCTTTTATTTTAGGACCAACAAGAGAAAACCAAATATACTCCACCAACTGATCACATAAGGTGATCTTTTAGTCTTGGCTTCTAGACATAAGTCATCTCCACCTTGCCCAAGGCAGCAACCTCCAATCAGAGTATACCTGATGGCTTCCCTTTTTTACCCTTAAAAGCTTTCTCAACCCTCTGTCTATATTTGAGTTTTTGCCAAATCCGAATGATGACGCTGACTCCTTTGCAAACTGAATGAATAAATAGCCTTTGCTTCTTTTACCATGTGGGTGTTCTTCATTTATTTCCACAATATATTATCAAAACGTATTTTAAAGGAACAGTAAAATTTTTCTTGCTTCAGAAAATCTAATTTTAAATATAGTTTTGCATCTTTAAAGAACAACAGGTGAAAGTTATGACAATAGAAGATGGGATGGGCATTTTAATAGCATATTACCTTTTTATATATTCAGAATAAGTCTTTCCTCTCCTCCAATCAGACTTCACTGCAATTATATATTCTTGTAATTAAGTGGCTCTCTTAAATTGTTGTAATAGTATCATGACTTGGAAACTTTTCTTTTACTCTTAAGTGTTAAATTATTTCTTGTAGATATCTATATAAAATAGTACAGTTTATGGAATCTTTTTCTAGCATATCTTAATTGTATACTACATGAAATAACTTACTCCAGAGTTTTCATTGTTTCACAACTAGTCAAACTAGGACATCACTCACCATAAGCACTAAATAACTAAATTTGACTGAAAATGATCCAAGAAAAGTCATCTAGCCTATACTTAGGATAAAATCATAAGCACAAAGAAGAGATGTGAACTTCTTGCATTTTAAGGACTTCTGAAGAGGTTTCATGGCTGTAAGTTAGCCTAATATGTAATATCTCTCCCCTAACAGGGAAAAAATTCTTTGCGAGACTCTTCATGTTATATGTGAGAATGTTGACTTTGAGTCTAATACAGAAATAGAGATAGGTTGGATATCTTTCTTTATGCCATTGTTATGTGCTAACATTTGTGAAGTAGGGGGTCAATTATTCTTGTTTTTCAGTTTTATAACTAGGGATTTTACTTGTGAAATATTTTACTTAAGTTATTCTTTCTTTTCTGAAATCTTTTTTGTGTGTTTCTTGAATTTATAAGCCCTGAAGAGACACAGCGAATTATAAATAAACTGTGAGAGGCTTAATAGAAATTATCTGATACTTTGCTCTTCAATAACATATTTTATAGACTACTGCTGCATAACGTTTTTAAACAATGTGACTTGAGTAAAATATTTTATGTGCAATGTATATGTGTATAGACATATATGTGTAATGTATATACATTGTGTGTGTGTGTGTGTGTGTGTGTGTGTGTGTGTGTGTGTGTGTGTGTGTGTTTAATATTGTCTTTGTCCCTTTTGGAATCAGCTATAATACAAAAAAAATTTGTTTTCTATTAATTGCTGTCTATGTGTCAACACATTTGTTACAGCTATGGTTTATGGAATAATATACATTGAAGATAAAACAAATTCTTTCAGAATTCAACTTTTTTTACATGTTCCGCCTACATTTTAAAAATTGTCCTCTTAATTTTTACTCTTTAAAATACTTATATTTTGCACTGTGTACAAAAGCCAGTGTGGCTTTTGGAAAAAATAATGCATTTTTAAAATTAAGAAATGATTTTTAAATGACTTTACAATATTTAACATATGTAAAGCCCTTTCAATTGTACTGAAGGGCATGCTATTGCTATATAAGAGTTTGCTTCTTATTGCTATTACACATGGAAGCTGAAGAACTGGTGAGACTTGAAACTGCATCCAATGGGCATGAAAAACAGATGATCATTCCAGAGGAAAGCACAGAACTTTTATTCAGGAGCAAAAGAAATTTGTTTAAAATTACAATGGGGCAATAAAACAAGAATCCCATTCTCTCTCCCTCTTTCTCTTCCTCTTTCTTTCTCTCTTTCATTCTTTTTTCTTACTTTTGCTGTTTCTTTCTTTCTCCTTTTCTCTCTTTTTCTAAAAAAAAAAAAAAATCACAGATAGAGTTCTATAGAACTATTACATACGGTAATGCAATTTTTCTTAAAAGGATCATGAGAGAAATTTGCTATACCTTATAAATGCCTCACCATGGTTCTGAGGTTAATGCACACTGGCTGTACGTAACTGAAGTTGAAACAAATGTCAGAGTTCATTGTGGCCTGATTCCTCACATTCAAGATAAGAAAGGTCCTAAGAAAATAAGAACCTTGTGTCTAATTAACTCAGCAGAAAATATTCTTACATTAACATAGTTTTTCTAAAGAACATTCAAACCATTACATACAATGTACACATTCCATAGTTTTCCTCTTTCCAAACAAAAGCCAGAAATTGGTCGAAACATTCATTTTATCAAACTATTTTATTGCCTCATAGGGTCATATTGTACTTATTGCCACTATAGATCCAAAATTTTTCTTATTTTAAATACTGAAATTGTTCTTGTCTTCTTTTATCCTTGTCTTCCCATGTAGTAGAAAACAATTTAATTTGTTAAGGTTGTCTTGATAGATTTCTGTTGATGTAGGAAAATGATTTCAACTTGGTTGCTACAGAAAATATTTTGTCATGATCTGAGTTTGAATATAAATTTATTAAACATGTTCACTTGTATATGCCCAGAGAAGATAGAGGAAAATTAAATAAATATGTGGATTTCGGAGTACGTGTATATATCGCCATCAGCAGATACCTACCAGTAACTTTATTACATACTTAGGGGAAGGCAGGTATGGCATGTCCCTGGGAAGTTCCTGTCTGAGAAACTACACCCTCTGTGGACCTGGGAAGAGAATACATTTCCTCAGTCCCGCCTCAGAACAGGAAAGCCCAACTTCTGTTGGAACATGGGCATCAATCACTCTATAGCTACTTGCTACTGAAATTGGGCATAGAATGGCAGTTGAGGCTTCCTGCAGATGGGAGCCTTTTAGGAGTGCAGGTTGATCCTGAGGTCCATGATAGAGCTCATGAGCCAAGGACATTCGGGGTTCCAGTGGCAGGATTATTTGTGACCTTATGGTTCAAGAAGAAACAAATGTGATGCGGTGGTTAAAGATGAGAGGCCCAGAGTCCAACAAATACAGAATGGTTATAAACCAGCCTAGGAGAGAATAGAGTCAGGACAGTCAGTTGGTAAACAAGCTTCACGATACTATTTCTGGAAGGTGTTTAGCCCTTTGTTTGATTGATTACTGAGTTAAGTATGTTTAAAACAACACTTAACAGGTTTACAAAGTAGCAGCATTTTTCCTAGAAAGAGACAGGTTCCCTTCCTCTCTGTTGTTAGCAGATTTTAGGGCTCTTTTACTTTGAAGAACTATGGCAGTTAAAGAGTTAAGCTGTTTTGCAGAATCAGCAACATTTTTATGTTATTAAATAACTCCTGAGGTAGCTTATAGTAACTGAATAGAGATAATAACTTTCCTAATATCAGCACCAAGTTTTCCTAATTTTCAACCACCCCCCCTTTCATGAAAGGAATAATTGGAGTTTGAGAGATAGCAAAGTTAAGAGTTACAGTCTTGTTAATGCCAGGATATAAATCAGACTCATGCGTGGTTACTTTCCTGAGGATCTTGTCGGAAGAGCAGATGTAGATCCTCTAATGGCTCGTAGGTATATGAGGAGTCTCCTGGAACTTCAAGCTGCAGAGTGGAGGGTCTATGACTTTCTTCAGGAGGTGTCCAAGGCTTCAGCCAAGTGTGATGAATCCATGATTCAATTCCCAGCACCTTAACCGTCATTGGGGTAGACAGAATGACTGAAAATGATCCTTCCAAAGATGGGCTGAGAGAGGCAGAGTCTGGGGGAGATTTAATAAGCACCAAGTCTCCAGGGCAGGACAGAAATACTGAGAAGGCCATGCCAGTGTCTAGGAGAAGATTAACTTCCTGGACTTCTATGGTTGGCTTTACCCCGGGCTCTGTGAGGGTGACGGCTCATGCTGGCACTTGCTCCAGGCACCCTCAGTCCTGCCATTGGGTCCTCTGGTTAGACACCTCAGATCCTGGGGACCTTTGTTCCCAGGGACATTGTTCTTTCCAGTGATTTCCTTGGCAAAGCAGGCATGGACGAGGTGGTAGTCTTCCTCTGGGGACAATTTCTTATAAAATGTCCCTTCAGACCACACTGGTACCAAGCTTTGCCAGACTGGCAGCTAACCCGAGCCTTCCCCTCGTTTGAGCCCTTGGGGGGTCTGCTTGCCTGAAGGCCATGACTAAGGTTGCAGGCTTTCTCTAGTCTCTCCTGTTCCTTTCAGCCTGTTCCTCATGGTCTCTATTATAAAGCACCAAGATTGCCTGGTTCAGCGATGATTCTAGACTCTGTTCTGGCCCCAAGGCCAGCTTTCCGAGCTTCCTTTGAATATCTCCTGCTGACTGCATAATAAACTTGTCCTTTAGTATTAACTGACCCTCAATGGAGTTTGGTGAAATGGGACTGTACTTTCTTAAGGCCTTCTGCAATTGCTCAAGGAAAGCGGATGGGTTTTCTTCTGTTTCCTGAGTTATCGTGGATAACATTGCATAGTTCATGGGCTTCTTGCTAGTTTGCCTTAATCCCTCCAGTATTCAGGTCAAGAAACACCTACAGTTCCAGTCTCCTGTTTTAAATCCGGATCCCAGCAAAGGTCTGTGCCAGAGACTGCTTGTTTACCTGTAGGATATCTATACTTTTCCTCTGGCATCATTTGGTTATGTACCTGATGAAGGTACCAAGTGTCCCCAAACTCTTGAGCCACTGCTAGAGCAGCCTCTCTCTTGTTGAGAGGGTTTGATTAAGCAATAACATGATATCTTTCCAGTCTAATTTGTAGGACTGACCCAGGTCCCGCAGAATATCTATGTACTTGTCTGGATCATCTGAAAACTTTCCTAAGTCCACCTTAATTTGCTTTAAGTCAGAAAGTGAGAAGGGTATATGCACCTTAGTTGGGCCAAATTCTCCCCTATCGCCTGTAGGGGGGCAGAGTTGGGGCATCCTGGTAGTCTGAGATGCCCTGGCCATCTCGGCCCTTCCTGGCTCCTGTTGGCAGGAGCCCTGGTTGGCACTGGTGGAGGTAATTGCCACAGGGAGTCCCACATGTGGAGGGAGTCCTGAGGAGGGCTGAGTAGGGTATGGGGTATAGGCCGGACAGAGCTGAGGCTTATTCTTTAGGGAAAAGAAAAGTTGCACATAGAGGACCTCAAACCATTTACCCTCGCTTTTACAAAACAGGTCTAATTGTAGAATAGTGTCATAATCTATACTTCCCTTAGGAAGCCAGGTTTTTCCACTTGGCAGGGGCTATTTCAGCCATTCTGTTCGGCAGAGGAAAATGAGCCACGTCTTCAAAGATCACGTGTCAAATTGGTCCCAATTTTCCAGTATACATTTTAATGGGGACTTGAGTTTGGGAAGATTAGCACCCATCTGCTATTGAATGCAAGGGATGCCAGCATCCCCAGTTATTAATTATAACTGCTCCATCTGAGGCATTCCACAGTCAGTACCTTGCCCGTGTGCCCAAGATGTGTGTTCATCTTTTCGGGAGGCCTCCCATGTAATGGATTTATATCATGCTACCAGCGTCATGGGACTCACTCACTGTCTGCATGAACTCCAGTGACTACCACAGAGGCATGAAGGGCTGTTGAGTTGGGTAGCCTCATACCAATGAGTCCTTGATGAGGCCAGTGAGGCTTGGGAGATGAGTACAAATATTTCTTAGCAAAAGTACAATTAACACAGGCCAGATTATAAAATTTCCCTAGAAGGGTAAACTTCTAGGGAGAGGCTTTCATGCACATTAATCCGAAGAAGGCGAGCCACAGGGCTCAATCTGGAACAATACCCACAAGACCTGGGCCTCCTCCTCCAAACCCATTTTCCATTATAGGAAAATGCCCATAGGGTTGTAGGGCCTGCAATCAGCTATTTTGGGCCCTAGAACCAGTTTAACTATGATCTTCTAGATGGAAAAGTTCTTCCATAGAGAGAGAGCCAATCTCAAGCAAGGAAATTTATACACAATAACACAAAGTCCCACAGCCTTCAGATTCTGAATTTCCCAAAAGGCTTCCCAAATTCAAGACTGACTCCACTGGGGATTTAACCCAGTGACCTTGCAGCTACCAGCCTTACACCTTAACACCTTTACCATTTGGCCACTTCCTTTAAAATTAGGGGAGAGAGCTTCCTTAATCCTCATCTGAATGAGAATGCTGCACCCTGAGGCAGCGTGGCTGGCCAGCACCTGGAATCTGAACCCAGGAGTCGGCCGGAAAGCCAGGCAGGTCTTGTAGCCAGCAGTCATTTTTTTTCTTTCAGACGCTATCTTTTTACAGTGCTCCAAGAGAAAAATACGGCTTGCCATTGTGATTTTAAAAGCCAGGCCACTGTGCTCCTCTTCGCCATGATGCCGGGACCAGGTGCGACATTGGGCCCCCTTTTTTCACTGCTGCACCCCACTGACAAAGCTGGAGAGGCCTGCTGGGCTATGGCCCCAGGCCGCTGCCCTCTTTGGCCTCATGCGTGCTCGGTCTATACATCACGCCATCCCTGCTGCTGTAATAGGGCTTAAAATTATTTGCTATTCAAATATCTGGCTTTATATTGTGATTTTTGCCATGACCTTATATAGTTTATCAGATGAATTTTTCTATCTGATGCCTGAACCCTGAGAAATGAGTTTAATATTAATTAGCTGTTTATCTAACTTGTTATTTGACATCCTCTACTTAAATCGACATTTAAGAAATATAATTTAGGCTGCTCCACCTATGGAGTAGTAATTCCTTATTCCTTACTTTGCTAATAAACTTGCTTTCACTTTAAAAAGGAAAAAAGAAATATAATTTAGGACTTAAAGTGTTTAATTTCCCCCAAGTACTAATATGTCTTCTTTTCCAGTATGCTACATAACATTTTAAGAATAATATTTAATAAAGAGTGAGTGAAAATTCTCATTTTTTATTTCTAATTCATAACTACATAATTTTGTGATATTTAATCAAATTATACAACCTGATCAAGACACAATGTCTTCATCTAGAATTAATACTAGTATATATCTGCTGGAGATTTGGTAAGTTTTTAATTGGAAATGGTATGTGATAGAACTCTCTAAATTTCAAAGATCAATTCAAATATTAGTAACTATCATACTTGTAAAAATTAAATGATTATGTTTTGCACCAGGCATCAGTGAATTGAAGTCCAGTCAGTCTGCTTGTTTCTATCAATAAAATGTGATTGGAACACTGTCATGCCAAATTGTTTACATATTGACTATGATTACTTTCTTGCTACAAAGGCAGAACTGAGTAGTTATGGCAGAGACCATGCAGCTGGCAAAACTGAAAATATTTACTCTCTGGCTGATTATGAAAAAGTTAGTTAACCTCTAATTTCTGTTATTAATTATGTAAATGTTTTTAGCTTTTGTCATCAAGTCTGCTGGACTTATAAATGCCATTTAAGCAATAATGTCTTAAGAACTATTAAAACTTCATAAATTCTTATGTTCTATTTTTAAAACCTTGAATTATTACATCGGTCTATATGTAAACTTGTTTTTATTGCTTACAACATGTGGCTTAAATATTACTGTCAATTAGCATGTATTTTATCACAAGTTCATAGATTTTTTTAAGGTTTGTTTTGTGTGTATATGTGTGCGATTAATATAAAAAGATCATTGGTGCTTCTATGTAGTCTTAGAAGCATGGATAAATGTTACCAAGTTAACAGCGTATACATATATAAATATATAAGCTTATATATGTATACCCATATATCACGTGTCACATATCACATAACACATACATAGATGATAGGTAGGTAGATAGATAGATTTGAATTTTTCCATGTTTCTGCTGGGAATTTTTAATTTAAAAGACTTTAATTTCTGAATTTATTTTATGTTTTTATTCACTCACTTACTTTCTTATTTTAATTTCCAGGGCTGAGAATGGTAGTCTTATCGTCACCCATTTTCTCTGCTTGTCTTCAGTGATATGACTCTCTTTAGGCACTCACACTGCTTCCCGTGGATGAAGGCAGACCCAGATATCCTGTGATAGAATCGAACATGATGGAGAACTTGGTTGTTCACCTTCATCTAACTTTTTACATTGTAGAAACAGTGAGTTGGTGGGAAATTTTCTGCACACTTGGTGCTGGAGAGAATGAGGGCCTGAGCATCGTAGACGTGGAAGTCCAATTCTCTTACCATCTGCTCAGAGATTTTCCACTTCTCTATGACCCCAGAAACTATTCTTTCTTCATATTTGAGTTCTGGGCTATTTCTGGTGATAAATTCAATGCTGTATATTTGGTTTTGGTTTTCTTTGCAGGGGGAGAAGACAGTTTTTTTCTATGCTGCCATTTTGGAAACCTGAATTTATTAATATTCTTCCATTTGAGTTCAGTTGTTAAAGTGTTTGGAATCTCTTGCTATTTTATATGCAAAGTACATTTATATTCTTTGCTATAGTCAGTTTTTCTATAATCAGTCAATTTTGCTGTAGCACAAAATATGTGTTCTTATGCAAAACTGCACTGAAAATACTAGAGGGCTTATGGAAAAATGTTAAAAATTTAGTAACATGCATTTTTTTAAAATTCAGAATCCTAATTAAGAGTCCCAGAGTTTTACATATGACCATTTTTAAATAAATGCATAATACATAGAAAAAGATCTGAAGTTTACTTGAGGAATGATTGCAACTTGTGAGTTATTCTTAAGTGATGGACAGATGATTATCTGAAACTTGATGGGATGTTGGACTATAAGATCATGTGACACAATGGTAGTGATAGATACTTGACAGGTACGGTGTGTGTGTTTGTGTCTATGTGTGTCTGTGAATTGATTTAGTTGTGAGCAATTTTCCACATTCAGTTTCCCACACATGAAATAATGCTTAAGCAAACATAAAATTTGCATTAATCTAAAAGTATTCATTAATATATCAATTGCCTTGGAATCAATTTGTATTTATAAGCAAGTGTTACAGCAGAGCTTAATACACGTGTACACCATTTCTTAATCTTTTCATCTTTGTTTATGTTGGTAAACTATGATAAATCATAAAGACATGAATATCTTTATTCTTTACTCAAGCCTGTACTCTGGAACAAATTCCAGGGCAAGACATTCTAGATTACCTTATCCAAATTATTTACTTACATACTATCCAGCAGCTAAATAGTCTCTTAAACAGAATAAATCCCTTTGTCCAAAATGAAAAAGAATGAGAATTTTAAAAGTCATAATAGCAAGTCTTTGAGAGAACCTAGTCTTTTTTTTTTTTATTGCATTTTAGGTTTTGGGGTACATGTGAAGAACATACAATATTGTTGCATAGGTACACACGTGGCAGTGTAATTTGTTGCCTTCCTCCCCTTCACCTATATCTGGCATTTCTCCCCATGCTAT